>NMUG010006468.1:0-12570 GCA_002855965.1 Monotropa hypopitys | reverse complement strand
TTTTGGTCACCAAACGAATATAATCTGTGACCATTGTTTTGGTCGCTAAATGTATATAATCCGCGACCATTGGTTTGGTTGCCGAATGTATATGATGCGCGACCATTTGTTTGGCTGCCAAATGTATATGATCCATCGAGAATTTTTGGGTCTCTAAATTTATACATTCGTGCCATACTAAAATTTGGTTATTGTAATACTATTTCACGCGTAATTGTCAAAATCATTTCATACCATTTCATTGATAATTTCCAAATCATTTACAAATATCTAACCAATCTTTTTAGAATTGAAGGACATATATCTCAAAATTATCAAAAAAAAAACACATCTCAAACACTCAATCTTACTTTCACTTCTTGAAACACAAACTAAAATTAACATAAAAAATACATCTAAAATAGAGTCTTCTTTAAGTTCATAGTTCCAAAATAACAAATAGTTTCTAACGCTTAGTCTTGCTTTCACTTCTTGCAACACGAATTTAATCAGCTATTATAATTGCCTTCTATGTGCCTCAAAACATAAGCGGCAAAAAACAAAATAGACTTAGAAAATCATTCCTTGACTTGAAGAAAACCCAACATAAATTACCCAACATAAATTACCCAACATAAATTACCAAACATCTCATGACTTGGCATAAAAAATATAAATTGACTTGCATGAAAAAAACATGTTTGCACTGTTGGATCTTGTTCATTGTAATATTAGCACTGACCTCCCCAGTGTCATTGCCATAACAAGTCGGCATGAATTACAAATCATAAATTACAACCCCCAATTGCAAAACATAACAATGTTGGACCTTGGATGAAAAAAACTCATCACATCAGCTGCAAAACATAAATTACAAACCTCAACACTGACTTGGCATGAAAAAAAAAACACAAGTGAATAATTGAGAAGACACATATGCAGAATGATAAGACAAAAGCCCTTGGATCAAGAAAGTGACTTGCTCGTCGGCATGGACCAAGTCATTGCGATAAAAAAGGAATATGCTATGTGCAATGATCATTGCAATGATGGTCAATCTGGACCGTTCAGGAGTTAAGTCTAAAAATGAAATGATGACTGAATTAACTCTTGAACGGTTCAGATTGACCGTCATTGCAATAATAATTGTAATGATCATTGCACATAGCACAGCTTGATAAAAAATGGTCAAACCAGGTTATCGATTCTAACAAGATAATATCACATTCAATGACATTAATCACCGGATGTTGGACCTTGTTCATTGTAATATTTTAGTCTAAATTTTCAAGCCATTAAATATGATGGGGTGGTTGTCTCCTCTCAATCTATCATTAGGAAAATCAAAGTTACGACAGTTAAGGCCTTGGTGCTGCTGATATGAAAAAATTTAATTGGTTGAAAAAATATGATGGGGTGCTGCTGCTATTGTTGTGCGGAAGCACCGATCACAAACACAGATGCGCGATTGAATGTGTAATCATACGAAAAACGATAAACAATACCGAAAAGATAAGAACACAGGACACACAGATATAACGTGGTTCAGTATACAGTGTGCAATGTATACCTACATTCACGGGCACCCAAACGAGAGATGATTGTATTATCAACGTGGAAATAGATGCCTTGAAAGACTACAGATCGATCACAACAGATCGTTACAGTCAAATCTCAAACGAACAAAGAACAAGATCAGTACAATCAAAGTTCCACAAATCATCCACTGTGTATCCCTCAAAGTGACGTACAATAGCAGCAAAAACTTCTTCCAATCACATGTGTAGCAGCAACCTCAGAAGAGAGCTTCTCAATGTTCCCCTTTGGTCACGCACAGAGAAAACCCAAATCTCCCTTTCTGTATCGCACACAGCCGCCATGAAGAATACAATATTCCTGTTATACAAAAACAGAACAGACCCTAATTTGATTCGAAACCGCCTAACTTCGCTCGAGCGAAGGGCATCGCGCTCGAGCGAAAGGGGCAACTTTCTCGAGCGAAAGGGTACACTCGAGACTAGAGAGTCACCTGTTGATTTGTGAAACAAAACCGCTTGAGCGGAGGAACACGCTCAAACGAAAAACATGTCTTGAGCGAAAATCAAGCTTGGGCTTGAGCGAAGATACTTTGAGCCGAAAACATCAGATCTCCACCTCGGCGAAAAACTGAGTCCCAAACTAGGAACCGGAATCAACATCACCGTACTTTGGCTGCCATCCAGACATCCGAAGATGTATACACTCAAAAGTGCTCAACTTTCTGCATATGGATCAATTCCAGGCAATGCTGAAACTTGACCCCAGTCACAACCTTTGTCATCATATCAGCTGGGTTGTCTGCAGTATCAACCTTTGTCAACAGAATGTCCCTTCATCAACAACATCACGAATGAAATGAAAGCGAACATCAATATGTTTGGTCCGGGCATGATGCACCTGATTCTTTGCAAGATGGATTGCACTCTGACTGTCACAATGAACGATGACTTGATTCTGCAGAATCCCCAAATCAGCCATCAAACTATGTAACCAAATAGCCTCCTTTATGGCCTCAGTAGCAGCCATATATTCAGTCTCAGTAGTGGAAAGTGCAACCGTCGACTGTAAAGTACACCGCCAACTAACAGGTCCAGCCATACAAAACAAATATCCTGTAGTTGAACGTCGTTTGTCCAGATCACCAGCATAATCTGAATCCACATAACCTGTTTCCAAGTCATTACCGGATGCGCACCTCTCGAACTTCAAACCCAAATTCATGATCCCCAGAACATACCGCAAAATCCATTTTGCCGCCTGCCAATGAACCTTTCCCGGATCATGCATATAACGACTAACCATACTGACGACCTGAGCCAAATCAGGCCTCGTGCAAACCATGGCATACATCAGACTTCAACTAAGCTTCCATAAGGAACGATTGCCATGTATTTTCGTTCCTCATCTGTGGTAGGAGATAGCAAAACACTAAGTTTGAAATGTGGAGCCAATGGAACACTCACCGGTTTTGAGTTCCCATCAATACCAAATCGCCCAAGCACCTTCTTCGGATATTACTGATGAGTTAGGTGAATGGTGCCCTTCACCCTGTCACGTGTAATCTCCATTCCCAGAATTTTCCGTGCTTCGCCGAGATCTTTCATCTCGAATTCCTGATTCAGCTGAACTTTTGACCTATTTATCTCCACCTTGCTTTTACATGCAATCAGCATATCATCAACATATAAAAGCAAATAAATAAAAGACTGATCTACAAGCTTTCTGAAATACACACAATGATCAAACTGACTACGAGTATAATCTTGTGCCATTATGAAACTATCAAAACATTTATACCATTGCCGCAACGATTGTTTCAACCAATAGAGAGACTTCTTCAAATGACAAACCAGCTTCTCATTCCCAGCAACTCGAAAACCATCAGACTGAGACATATAAATCTCCTCCTCTAAGTCACCATGTAAGAAAGTAGTCTTTACATCTAGTTGCACCAACTCCAAATCAAACTGAGCTACCAAAGCAAGCAAAATACGAATAGACGCATGCTTCACAACAGGAGAAAATACGTCATTATAATCAATACCTTCCCTTTGTGCATAGACCTTGGCCACCAATCGTGCTTTGTAGCGAATACCGTTTGGTTTGGATGACTCTTCCTTTTTGGTGTAGACCCATTTGCAACCAATCTCCTTCTTGCCTTTCGGAAGCGAAACCAAATCCCATGTCTGATTTTTGTGAAGATAAGTCATCTCTTCACCCATAGCATTCTTCCACTATTCAATTTCTGGACTCTTCATAGCTTCTTTGAAAGTGGATGAGATATCTGCATCAATAACCGGCAAAGCATAGGCAACCATATCAACATACCTCGCAGGTACCCGAATGACCCTCTTGGGTCGAGATGTTGCAATAGGCTCTTGCTGTTGTTGTTGTTGAGAAGAACTGGAACTATTAACATGAGCATCACCATCAACTGAAATACCATCATCAGAATCAACCCCATTACCATTATCAACTGACTGATCCGGAATCTGAGGAACCATGGCAGTATCAAACTTCACCTATTGTGAAGCAACTTCTTCATTCATAACCTTTACAGGTTGCTTTAGAAACTCTGATTCATTGAAGGTCACATCCTGACTGATAAGAACCTTCTTTAACTCCAAATCCTGCAATCTGTATCCCTTGACACCATCACTAAAGCCCAAGAATAATGTTTTCTTGGCTCTAGGATCCAACTTTGATTCCCTGACATGATAATAAGCAGGACAACCAAAAATGTGAAAAGAATCATAATCTAAAGCAGGTTTACCTGACCATATCTCCAATGGCGTTTTACCCTGAAGAGCAACAGATGGCAACCGGTTGACCAGATGACTAGCATATACCACTACTTCTGCCAATATTGTCTACCCAAACCAACATTGGATAGCATACATCGCACCTTGTCCAGCAAAATACGATTCATCCTCTCTGCCACACCATTTTGCTGTGGTGTGCCTCTCACCGTAAAGTGCAGCACAATACCAATTTTTTTACAAATATCGAAGAGCGGATCGGCTCTATACTCTCCTCCATTATCAGATCTGAGGCGCTTGATCTTCCGACCTGTCTGGGTTTCTATAAGAGTTTTCCACTTAAAAAAACGTCAAGCACCTAATATTTATGTTTTATAATATAAATCCAAACACGGCGAGAGAAGTTATCAACAAAAGAAACAAAGTAATGTTTACCTCTGATAGAAGCAACCCTAGCAGGCCCAAATACATCTGAATGTACATAGTCAAGAGTACCCTTGGTATGGTGAATAGGAGTGCCGAACTTAACTCTAGTCTGCTTCCCCATAACACAATGCTCACAAAAATCCATCTTTCAAGTCTTGGCACCCTTCATCAAATTTTGCTTCACAAGTCCCTGCATAGCCTTCTCGCCTGCATGACCTAGCCTCATGTGCCACAATATGGTGGTATCAGATATTTCCTCCCCAATATTGCTGTAAATAGTGGTTGCTCCACCAAAAATTGTACTCCCCTGAAGAAAATACAAGTTATTCTGCTGAACACCCTTCATCACGATCATAGCACCCAAAACAACCCTTAGAGCTCCACCTTTTATCGTAATCTGATAACCCTTGGAGTCTAAAGCACCCAATGATATAAGATTCTTCTTTAGGTCCGGCACATACCGAACATTATATAAGACACAGATTGTTCCATCATGTAGCTTCAACCTGATCTTCCCTACCCCGAGAGTTCTGCAAGAAAAATCATTGCCCATAAAAACTGCTCCACCATCAATTATATCAATGCTGGAAACCCATTCCTTGTTAGGACACATATGGTAGGTGCATCCCGAATCGAGAATCCACTGATCAGACTGACAAACTGGAGATGAACCCAATAACGCCAAATCAGAATCTGAATCATCCGACTGTACTATGTTGGCTTTGGAATTAGACTTGTCCTTTTTTTTGGGACAATCTTTCTTCCAATGCTCTTTCTGACGATAATAGACACATTCGTCTTTAGCAATCCTTCCAGAACTAGAACTTTGATTGGGAGGAGGAGAAAGGATTCTCCAACTGATCTGATGTAGTTGATCGATCTTGGTTCTCTGAAACGCGACCCGACATTCTTCAATATCAAAACAAAACAATCGCTGAAAGCAAACCCGAGATCTGAAACCTGGGCTCTGATACCAGTTTATTATGCAGAACCGCCAATCACAAACACATATGCACGATTGAATGTGTAATGATACGAAAAACGATAAACAATACCGAAAAGATAAGAACACATGACACACAGATATAACGTGGTTCAGTATACATTATGCAATGTATACCTACATCCACGGGCAGCCAAACGGGAGGTGATTGTATTATCAACAGGGAAATAGATGACTCGAAAGGCTACAAATCGATCACAACGGATCGTTACAATCAAATCTCAAACGAACAAACAACAAGATCAGTACAATCAAAGTTCCACAAATCATCCACTATGTATCCCTCAAAGTGACGTACAGTAGTAGCAAACTTCTTCCAATCACATGTGTAGCAGCAACCTCAGAAGAGAGCTTCTCAATGTTCCCCTTAGGTCACGCACAGAGAAAACCCAAATCTCCCTTTCTATATCACACACAGCCGCCATGAAGAATACAATATTCCTTTTATACAAAAACAAAACAGACCCTAATTTGATTCGAAACCGCCTAAACTTCGCTCGAGCAAAGGGCATCGCGCTCGAGCGAAAGGGGCAACACGCTCGAGCGAAAGGGTATGCTCGAGACCAGAGAGTCACCCGTTGATTTGTGAAACAAAACCGCTTGAGCGGAGGAACACGCTCAAGCGAAAAACATGGTTTGAGCGAAATTCAAGCTTGGACTTGAGCGAAGATACTTTGAGCCGAAAACATCAGCTATGAATGATGATCTTGCACCTGGAAATTGTGCTAGATGGGCTTGAGCATAAGTTGAATGGTGCAACAGCTTCTTCAGGTGTATCTGTTGGATATGGTGCAACTGAAGGTTATTGGAGTGTTGGTTCCTTAGTTCTGCTGCTTGAGGTGTAATTGGCCTATTCCATTTGGCAGTTTTCTCTAATTGTCTATGGTTCTGTGCTGCTACTGATAATTGTTGGGCTATCTGTGCAAGTCTTTCTAGCTCATTGGTTGCGCATTGTGTGGTTTTTGATGGTTCTGTGTTTGGGTCCTGAGAGGGCTGGAGCGCTGGGTTTGGGCAGCGTGTGGTTTCTGTTGCTGCTGGTTTCTCCTGGTTGTGCCTGCAATTTGCGATTTGCGTGTAGCGATATGGTGTTTGCGGTGTGCATGCTGAATGATATTTTTGTTCCTGCAAGTTGCAGTCTTCTTCATTAATTTTTCTCTTCTAATTGTGTTTATGGAATTGACAGAAAGATGCCGAAATAAAAAGCATAGAATTATAGAAATTAAAAAGGAACAGAAAATAAGAAGTCAATGTAGTAGTTCAGATTATTCACCCAGGGTCAACAAGTGGGATCCAAAAGCTATTTTCCGTATGAACAATAAAGATCAATGTAATTGTGTGGTGATGAAAGATCTTTTGAAATCCGATGGGCTAAAAATTTGACGATAATAATAAAAACATTGATACAAATAAAGTGAATGGTGTAGATCGTTGGCTATCGTATATTATACAATAACATAATAGCTTAGTCCATATACAAGTATATTCGATATATAGAATTGAAAGGTAAGTACATACTAGTTTTTTTCAAATATTCGATCTAAACCGTTGCAATTCAATATCTTATTGATTCTATCATTCTCTCCAAAATCCACGATCATCCGATATCGGCAACCACACAATCAGAATGCATTTACCACCAACTTTGGAGAAAACTATTAAATTGATGAGATATTACATCGTAACAATTTAGATCTAGTATTCAAAAAATGAGTATGTAGCTAACTTTCAAATCTATGCATTTAACTTGATTGGTTATGAACCAAGTTATTATGCTATGGGATAATATATGCTAGTCACATAACCGCGACACAATTATCATGATCCACCCATTCATTTTTTATATAGATATTTCAGCAAATCTTCCCAAAATTTTTGTTTATCGGATATCTGCAACACTATGATTGGTGAATCAGATCACATTTCTTTTAGCTTTGTATGTCTCGGTGAAGGTGATCGGAATACTCGATGGAAGAAAAACGTGGTGACCCATATTAAAATGCAAAATTAAACAAAATGAACGGTGACGATCATGATAAATGTGCCCCGATCGTGTCTCTATCATACAATTTATTCTTACAAGCTACAAACACGTGATTTGTATCACCGATCATGGTATTGCGGACATCTAGTTACCACCGATTTTGGGGAAAACTATTAAATTGATGAAATATTACATCGTAACTATCACGTGCATCCCATCTAAATGATTTAATTTAATTATTTATATTAATAATTGAATTAAGATGTGGTTGATGATATGAAATGGTAAAGTGTGGTATGAAAGGGTTATATGGAGCCAAATTAAAGCTAAGGGGTTAATTAGTGAATGTCATAGAAGTATAAGGGGTCTTGGAGTATTTTGAGCATGTATTTGTTGTAATAAGGTTGTAAGGGAGAGGGCAAAAGGGTAAATTGCCATAAAAATATGAAATAGGGGTTTTCCCCCTTACCCTAATTTATTTGTATTGAATGAATATTGTGTGCTTGAGAGGGAGGCAGAGAGAAATAGGAGAATTGGGTGATTCTTGAAGAATTACTTGAAAATTGAAGGAGAATCTTCATCATCTTGGAGAATCAACATAGTAACTAATCTCTCCTCTTGGTTCTATGCTTTAATTTCATCAATTGAGTTGTAGATCTAGGTTTTCCTCCATTTTCGAATTTGGGGAGTTCTTGGGAAAAAATTCCAAGAACCCGACGGTAGTAACTAAACACGACGGTAATCTATAAACGACGGTAGTAAATCGCCGAAAATAGTTAACTATTAACAGCGGTAACAAAAAGCCGGTAATAGTTAACTATTAACGACAATAAAAAACAGTCAGTAATAGTGACATGACAGCCACATGGTACCTGTGTGGCAGTCACGTGGCATCCACGTTGAAGTCCGTGGCCACATGGTAGCCACGTGGTAGTTCGTGGCCATGTGGCGCTTGTGTTGCAGCCACATGGAAATCAAAATCTGGACAAAACTAACTCTCAAGGTTCAAACCCGAAACCTGAGGCTAATATTCGCCCGCACCTTACCATCTGTGCTAGAGACATTTTGTTGATTAATACTCAATTAAATATAATTATTATATTTAGAATTAAGTTTTAACGGCAGTATTTTATCTTTAACGGTGGTAATCAAAACCTCCGGTAATACTTTTGATACATTTAACGGTGGTAATAAAAAACCGTCAGTAATACTCACCTTTAACTGTGGTAATCAAAACCGCCAGTAATACTTACCTTTAACGGTGATAATACAATCACTGGTAATGCTCTTGGTACCTTTAATGGCAGTAATAAAAAACCGTTGGTAATACTTACCTTTAACGGTGGTAATACAACCGTCGATAATACTTTTGGTACTTTTAACAGCAGTAATTAGAAAACCACCGGTAATAGTGAGTTTTAACGACAGTTTTATTACTGTCGGTAATACTTTTGCCGAAAATAGAACCTTTATTGGTGGTATTCAAAAACCGCCCGTTAATAGCGTTTTTTTGCGGCATTTTTTACAACCGCCGGTAAAAGTTTGCCGTTAATGGCCAAATTTGGCATAGTGTACGCGAAGATTCGCAAAAAATAGTTCACAGAGGAGTTTGATCGGAAGAGGTTTTTGCAAAATAATTTTTTAATAATCTCATCCGATCAAGCCCCTTTGTGAACTATTTTCTTGTGAATTTTTGCGTAGGACCTTAAAAACACGTTTTGAACACATTTACCGGTTCTGATTTTTAAAAAATTAATTAGGTGACACTGAAGTCATTCATTATACTACCGAAATCCATGAAAATATATTAAATTTTTGCTGACACAACTCTTGTATCGGTGAAAGTATATTATATTTTGACCACACAACTCTTGTATCGGTGAAAGTATATTATAATTTTATCTTTTTCCTTTTTATTTGCTGACACAAATTTGTATAAGCGAAAGTATATGGTAGAGCAGGTTTTTTTGCCGACACAAAACTTCATCGGAAAAAATAATAATGTGTCGGCAAAAGATAGGCTGAAACTTCTCATTAGCGACAAGGTACTGTCAACACAATTTTACGATTGTGTCGGCAAACGATAACCAATGCCGACAAGATTTTTCTTGTGTCGGTAATTTGGTCGCAAAAACCTAATTTTCTTGTAGTGTTTGAACAAGTTACAGTGCATTATAACTTATAGTATAATGTCACCGAAACTTATATATATTTAAACGAGTTACAATGCATATTTGAATAAGTTACAGTGTATATTTGAATAAGTTACCGTCCATATATGAATAAGTTAAAATGGGAAGGAAGCGCCCATATTAAATACGACCTTAGTGGGTACGAAAATTTATTTAATGGAACCTTAACGGGTTTAAAACAATATTAGAGACCGGTCCAATATAACTCCAAACATTTTTTATATTCTCGCATTTATGTTTGGCCCATTTGAATGTATGATTGTGCAAAATTTAATATTTCACATGACAATACCACAAGAATAACTAATATTAGTTATTCTTCCTTCAATTTTACATGGATTGAATATAGAAAAGGGAAGAAGCACAAGATGGAAAATTAGAAAAGAAGAAGAAGAAGGCATACAATCCATCATTTTGAAAATTTCTTGCTATTTATTCAGCAAAGTATTACAGTCTATATTCAGCTATTGTTCTCGAGAGAGAGAGAGAGTTTAGAAGTTCTTTTATTTCATGATAATTTATTGGTACTATATCAACATTAACTTGTCCCCAAATGGAAGACTTTATTCAATGCTCCCAAATCATTAATTCACCTTCCCATAGGCTCTTCCTATGCATTAAAAGGCCTTTGATTATTGCAGTCAAGATTACTTCCATATCCAACTCCCATAATATCACAGTATCTTTTATAAAACCCGATCCGATCATCCTGTTCTGGAATAGATCCTTTTCCACACTCGATCCCTCCGTTGATGATATTGGTGATGACACCGTATCCCGGGACCCGACCCGCAGCCGTGTCGGTTGCCGACGGTGTCCATTTGCCGGTGATGACATCGTGGGAAGACGGTTTTGGTGATTGTGGTGTCATCCAGAACCAGAGTGCTGTTTTGAAAGAAATGATTGGGTCAGTTGCAACTGCATCTGGGTTGCCTAGTAGATCACTTCCTATGGCTCTTCCTGCTGGACCATAGTTGTAGTTGCTGACAAAGTCATGTTCAAATGTCAATATATCATATTATGCAAATTGTAGAATGTTTACAAGTGTACTACAGAGAGACCATAGTCTCAACTTAAAAGTCTTCAACTCGTTTTTTTTCAGGACCATTCAGGTCTGATCAAGCTAGACCATAATAAAATCTCATCATTTTCTATTTCTCTGTCAACCTATTTAATTTGGAGAGAGAGAGAGAGATTACTCACTATGAAATTTGGATGGGCCCTCGGCCATAATACTTCTTACCAGGAGCACATGGGTACTGCTTATTAGCAACACAATAATTCGGAGGATTGCCTTGTTCCTGAACAAAGCAGTATCCCCATGCATACTGTCCATCTGGCGCCGTTGGCCACCCACCTAGTATATGTACATACATACAAATTAGAATAATATTAACCCAATAATTAGTAGATCCTCCTTTTTTTCATCTTCAATTTTACACTATATGGGATACACTTAAAGACTACAAACGGAAATGTACCACTAGTTTCATGTGAAGTTTGAGCCAAGAAAGCAGCAATCTCTCTTTTTTTTGTATGATCGTCACCAGTAGTTCCAAACCCTCGGAAAGCCTTGGCAGCAGCAATGAAAGCCTCATAAGTATAAAACCCTTTCCCCTGACAAGCTGCGTCATTTCTGTGCTTCAACATCTGCTCAAATGTGGCTTTGCTGATAAGAGAACTGATATCGGCGCCACCATCGCTAGGAGTCGATGAAGGGATGGTGAGGGATCCACCACCACTGGTGTGACCACGACAATTGCTCTGGCACCCGTTGGAGCAATAATCTGCTGTGTTACCGCAGTAACCGAATTGGCTGCAACATAGGTTTCCTGAGCAGCGTTTTCCTTTTGCTTGTCTACCACATTGCTCTTGTCCTTCCAAGACTCCAAGTAGGGAGAGGAGAGAGAGTGAAAGTACTACAACAATCCTCATTTTTATTATTGTTTTGAGTTCTGGGTTGTAGGTTAGATGGGGAAATGGAATGTTTTTAAAGGCAATGGGATCAAGATTTTCACAGAGACTTTTCAAGGGTACTGAGTCTAATGATGGCTTTTGTGATTTTAAAAAGGGCAACGACAATGACACCAAGTGGAAAAGACTTATCCTCTTGGTGATAAATTTTCTTGTACTATTTTTTTTCTTCATTCAATTGTGTAACTCTCTAATTTTCTTGCACTGATGGTTTTTGTTTTCTGTTTTGGTGATATTTTTTCTTCTTTAAATTAAAATGTTTAGGTTTGTTTGTTAAAATTTTACAGAACTAGAGCGTGGACTAGAACTCAATGAATATTTAACGAGTCGAGTTTGAGTTGAACTCACCTAATCTTAACTCGAACTTGAATTTATTCACAAAGCAAAAAACAATATGCATACGGGTCTAGACTGTAAATAAATTATTGTTATGTATATAAATAAGTTTTTAAATAATTATAACAAATGTACATATAGAAGTTTATAACAAATTTACTTTTCGATTCTTTTAATAAACGAATTGAACTCGAAAAAGCTCTTATCTAGTTGAGCCTTAAATTATTTGCCATTGGCTTCATTTATTTGCGGCCCGAATTGTGACATGACTCACGAACCCTTATTGAATTTTGACACTCTTATATATGCATACAACAATTGATGTAGAACGAGTTGCAGAGGATTTTCTACGACAACTAGACCGGGCAAAACCCGCAAAGC
>NMUG010006467.1:0-12573 GCA_002855965.1 Monotropa hypopitys | reverse complement strand
TCCCAAGAGGGTGGGGGTGTCCCTACCGTTACACCTCAGCAGAGCCGCTATCCGGGCAGCCGACGACATGCTCCTCAGGTGTTTGGATATTGTTGTAACATCTGCACAGAAAGAGCAGAGTTAAGGCAGAACCAAAGTATGAGATCCGAAGCTAGAGCGCTGGGCGCTTACCAGGACTGCCCTCCTTCGTTGGCATGGGGTACTGACGCTCTTCGCCCGGAGCAAAATTGTATTCACCGAATATCTGGAGGTAGAGGTTCCCCCATTTCTCTGAGTCCGGTAGCCTCATAAAAACATCGCCGTAAGGTTTCCGGGGAGTAAAAAAGTAACTGTCGGATGATCGGTTCCGAGAAAGAGAAAACAAACCCATCAGATCCGGCACATAAAATTCCAAGCCGTCCATCAGACATAACACCAGGATACAACCTATGGTTCGGTAGCCGTTTACTGAAAGTTGGTTTGGCACAAGGTGGAACTCAGACAGGAACCCCCGAAGAAAGGGGCTACACGGGATCTTCAACTGACCTTCGGTCACGGCCATTAATGAGACCGTCACATAATCTTCTGAGTATGTAACCTCCGACCCGACTTCAACGCAGTTCACCGAAGCCGGAATCTCGTATCGACGGAAGAACTCTTCGAATTTAACTAAGCCTCCACGGAAATAGTCAAGGTAGGGGCAGGAACTGTCTCCTCCAGTCACCCTTACCGGCCCCCCTAGAGTTCTGTTTGGTCGGCCCCTAAGGGCCACGTATGTGGGCTCGTTCTCGTCCGAGAAGTGTCGGACGATGTTGGTTCGGCCACCAATTTGGGGCTGCCTTGAGGAAGAAGTCCCAGGAGTAACCGCATCAGCCGGAGGAGGCGTCCCAGAGCTGGCCTCAGGAGTCAATTCTCCTGGGGTCGGTTGAAACAAGGGATCAAGATCAGAATGAGACGAGGAAACTAAATCAAGCACCTGCTCCATGACGATCGGAGGGGTGCAGTCACCGAGGGATATGGAGCTCTCCGGAGGGTCCCAGAATGCAGAGTAAGTTCCGAAGGTCCCAAAGCTCAAGCCTATTTATAGGCAATCTCAGGTACGAAGCACAACTGTCATCATTAATTTTTATTTTACTAGTACCGAGGGAGTCCGTTTGACCGACGAATTAGGGCATGACACGTGGCGGTCACTGACAATTATTGCACTGACAATTGTCGGGTGACGTCAGAGTGAGCTTTGACGAGACCGTTCCCCCGAAGCAAAGCGTCCGGCATACCAGGATCAATCTTTTCCAACAAATTTGGGAAAGATTGAGGGGCTATTGTGGTGGTCGGATCTATGCCCTAAGGGATCGGACTCATTATTAAGTGTCGGATGTCCTTTTAGGCCCTGAGGGTCCTTCGGCATTCCCAACTCGTCGGTACAATGGGCCTTCGACAAGAAACAAATCAGAAAGACCATTGTCCCTCCAAGACAGGGTAACCAAAGTATCCTTTGGTCACCATACCAGTCGGCCGAGCACCACCATCATCCTTGTGGCATAGGAACCTGCTCTCAGGCCGACCGGTTCTTTACCAGAGGGCCAATCCTCCGGCGGCATCCGAACATGGGACGACTCATGCGTCCGCTCGTGGATCCTCTGTCCGTACAACCGATCCGGCCCACCAGTCGCTTCGACCCACTTCGGAGCCCATAACGTGCGGCCCATGCGTCATTCTTGAGCCTCAAGCCAGCATCCCCCTATAAATACCCCCCGGGGGTACTGTTCACGGGGGATTGGCTCTCCGACAGCTACCCTCCAGCCTCACTACACTTGCTTTTGTCCTCTCCTTCCTAAAAAGAGACTAACTTAAGCATCGGAGGCCCCGTTGGTCACAACCGACCGGCGGGTACTGACCCTTTTGTTGCAGAAGCCAAGCAGGGGGACCCCTTTCGTTTTGTGCAGGGACCACTCGAAGTCCTTGGACCGTTCTCCGACAGCCAGCGTCCGGATATCAGCAGTCGAGGAAGTCTCCGGCAGAAATCAACCCCCACAGGTAATGTGAACTCTTCCAGTAATTGCAACAGTTCTTTCCCTTGGGCCAAACAAATCAACCATTTGAAAGCATGAATAAAGAAAAATACAAGCGACTCTTACGTAAATTCAAACTATATATATATATATATGTGTGTGTGTGTGTGTGTGAGAGAGAGAGAGAGAGAGAGAGAGATTCAAACACCAAAAATTGTGGTTGGAGGACCTATAGAAAACAAAGATTCTTACAAGGATCACAGACTCAACACCTAATTAACTGAAAAGCAAACTACTTCTTGATTTATTTAGCTTTTAGGTTATTGGCACAAAGAAAAAGTTCAGAGGATATAGCTCAAAGGCTGAATTGGCAAGAGTTCATATAGGTGGAGTTTAATACTTCCTCCATCCCTAAAAAAGAGTCCACTATACCATTTTGGGTTGTCCCTTTTGTAAAGTTCGTTGATAAAAGTAAATATATTTACTTATTTGCCCTCGTAAAGTAAATTCTATTTGAAAAGTTTGTGAGAAAAATGTAATGATGATGTCTCTGTAGGGATAGAATATGGAAAGTAAAAAATTGTAAAGTGTAAGGATGATGTCTAGATAAAAAGTTTGATTTACGAAGCTGGACACTTAAAAAGGGGACGGAGGGAGTAGTTAAAAACTAAAGAACAGTCTGATGCCTAGAGGCTAGATGTGAGGAAGATACCTTTGCTTTACTGCCGTCGTATCTCCGTTCCCACAATTGCAACCTTAGGTCACCAAAACAAGTATCTTTACAAGCTGGAGCAAGGCCACCTTCTGACGTGGGAGCTCGCAAGATTGTACCTGGATCCTCAGTTGTTGCTTCCAGTTCTACCTGCAGAGTAAAAAAAAGGAACTATCAGTCAGAGATAACTAGAGTGGCCTTCATTTAAAAAAAAAAATTGTATAAGGGTCTTGAACTTTCTACTGTCAAAGTACCATGCGTCATTTTGCCAGATCAAGGAAACCAGAACAAAGTATGCTGTGACATGGATTTTGCATCCAAGGAAAATTTATCTCATGTGAGAGTACGGCTAGATGAGTGGACAGAAACAATCCTATTAGAAACCCAATTACCTTATGAGTTTCATTCTCTGCAGACATGCACCAGTGACCCCACGGAGCAACTTCAAAATTAACTCCTCCATTCCAGGGAACAAATTCATAGAAAATACCTTCATAGTGAATTCCAATCTGCAAAAATAGTATTATCATCACTACCATAAAATAGGAGCTGTTCCACTAGGGCCGGCCATCAAAGAAAAAAGGGCCCGTGGAGATTGTGTTGTGGCATATGTAGTGTACAACAAAAGGAAAGTTGGAAGAATGGTATCAGCATATCTTAGCTTCAGCTTTTCAAAAAAAAAAAATCTTAGCTTCAGCTATGCTGCTTTTATACAGAAAATTAACCGGTTTCAAGTACTACACCCCTATTTAGGAGTGACAAAGGAACCTCAAAACTATTATGCTATAAAACAGAAAATTTCCTTTGATAACAGTACAGAGAAGAAATAGGAGACTCTTGCTGAAGACAAAAAGAACCCGGTTAGGGAAAATCAAATAGAGTATTCAACTTGAGCCAATCTGAACTATATGTTAGAAGAAACCATAACATTTCCCAATTCATACCATTGATGATATGATGTAATGCCTTATCCTAATCAACTGGACAAACAAGAGCACTATTTCTTAAGTAGGGGTTACAAAGAAACCAAGGAAACATATGCAAAGCTAATGCACTAAAACTCAAAATTCATACTGGCGTATTCATTTGAGTGGAATCTGTTTCATCTCAAGTCAACAAATGCAGTTTTCCATCTCACTACATGTCCTCTGTTTGGGCCTGTCAATGGATCGGATGTATTCAGGATCCAATCCGACAAATCTGGATCCAAATAGGCAAACTCTGAATCCGGTAATCCAAACAATCCGAATCCAATTAATCCAGTGCAAAATCTGAGTGGATGATTTGAATCCAATCCGATCCAACATCCACCTGGACCAATCCAAATTTTGTTTTGTGGGGAATAATCTTCTCTTTTCCATAAACATCTCCCTCACTAGTCCCATCCTGTTCCCTCTTCAATCTTCTCCATCCAACTCTCACGTCTAAAAAATGGAACTTATCTAAGGGAGTTCAATGAGTTCAATCTGTTGACGCTGATATCCCTTTCCAGACAATCGAATATTCTTCCAAGGGGAGAGTGCTAGGTTCCACCGGTTGACGCTCACGGTCATCCTCGGCCATGTATCAAGCCAATGACCTAGTTATTATAGTCCTTTGAGGTGGAAAGGGAAAATGTGGGTGGGTTGTGTCTGCCTCGAGATGTTAACTCTTGAGTATGCGGGGGTGACCGGGTTAGATCGAGTGGATTTACGAATTTTACTTTTGGAAACAACCACAACCACAGCCATGGCCAATTTTGGTTTTGAAAATGTAAATCCGGTCCCATATATTCCTTAGGTCCACATTATGAGGCCATGTCATAAATGACGGTTTCAAAATGCGGGCGTACGCAATATTATCCATGCATATGGGATAAACTTCGGCCTGGGTATGAGATGTGGTAAGCAGCGTCTATACGACAATGTCGTGTGGACATTCCCAGGATAAGACCATTTTATGTGGACATTATAAACCATTTTTGGTGGTTTGCATGTCGCGATCAAAAATTTTTGGAAGACTTGTCAAACCTCGAAAAGGGTATGTGCAATTCCGAGTTGTAGACTTGAGAAAACAATTTGTTTTTGTTTTGGAAAATTTTTGCTCAGTCCTCATTTGTCTTATCAAGTTTTTGAATTGGACTTTTCGATTGGATATCCGATTTTCAGAATTCGGACTCATCTTGCTCTTACATTGATTTGAGGAAGTCAGATTCGGAAAATTCAGTAATCGGATCAAATTTGGATTGTCGGATTCGGCAGAGTTCGGTCCATTGACAGGCCTATTCTCCATTTATGTATTTCCATTAGAAATTTCCATGTTTAAGCGAAGGTATGCATAGAGGACTTACAGCTACAACATACCACGTCTGTGTAACCATATTATGACATTTCTTCCCCATGCCAACTATGCATTATATCTTTCTCCTCATACTAAACTTTCATCCTTTCTGCCTACCTAGCAATATATCTTTCTAAACATATTGCTTTCCATTTACAGAAATTCTATCAAGGGTTAAGTTACTCTGACGAAACCATACAAGTGCAGCATTTTCAAATGTCTCAGACACTCCAGGCAGTTGCCGCAATCCACCAGCTGCCGTCAAAGCAACTTCCCCACTTGCACCTTCAAAGACATTACATTGGATCTGTAGAAAAAACACCACTCATTAAATGTATACATATGCAATCCTAATATATCTGGAATAAGTTGCATTACTAAAAATGATTTAACTAAAGTCAACATATCAAACAGTGAAACGAGCTCACAGAGATTTAGCATTAGAAAAAGTAATAACAGCTTAAAAAACCATAATGCCCGCTTTTGCACACCAGAATGCATTTTGTACAAGAAGTAATCTAGATGTCAATAACTGTTTTTAAACCACCAAACAAGCATTCCCACTTCATCTTCTTTGTTTTGGAAATAATTAACCTCTTGAAATCAGGGGAAGGAAGTACATATTAACAGCCAAGCAAATCAAAATCTCAATGCAAAATTGGAAACCTAGGCCAAAAGGGATCCATTTCGTATGTTTGAAAGAACAACAAACCTCCATCATCAATCAGTACTGTTGTAAAATGGAAATGATGAAACCCAACACACTTCAGAGTCAGAGAGAAAAATAAGCTGAACAATTACTAAAGCGATATTGCAGGAAGGGAAGAGTCATTTACCCAAAACCACTTCCTTGGGAAGGCCCCACCCCAATTTTTTTCTGAATATGAAGGGGCATTTTGGAACTCGATCATTTCACCATCCCACTCTATCCAACCTGGAACAAAAATTTAGCACCTAAATATATGGTGTCCATACTCAAAGTGGAATACAGAACAAAAGATGAAAGATGACCAATCCAAGAATATGAGAATTGACCACTAAAAAACATGGAAATTACAAGTTTTGGAATTTTATAAAATTAAGAGAAACAGTATCCCACACACACACAAAAAAAATTGCAAAAAAAGTAGGAAAACACCAAGAAACTATACAGTACCCAAATCCAGATAAAACCCCAAAACGAAGACATTGGGAAGTGACACTACAGTTCTTTCCCAAGTCCCACCACAACTTCATCCTCAATAAAAAAATCTTGAGTACAGTCAAGTTCTACACGTTAAACCCTTTTTACAGAGCCAAAACCACGTTTTCCACTAAACTTGAAATATCTACAAAAATCACAAAATCATCCTTTTCTCACATTTCTGTAACTTTTAGAAAAGTAGGGACTTAATAACTACTGAAAGTAGCATTCGAGAACCAGCCTTCATTCATCATATATGGATACACAACTCTTTTGTTAATTCTGCCTCGGTAATATTGTTTTCCCAGCTTGTTGAAATTGTTTATGCTATAGAAACATCCAATCATACTGATAAGCAAAACTTGCATTGCAGATCATGTAAAATGCGAAAAAATTTAAAAATCAACACCCTTTCATTGATGACCAATCACATCCCACAGGTTCATATAGCGGAAGGTATGTTCCAGTCATGACCACTGATGTTAATGCACAACATCCATCAAATTAATCACTAGTTCTTGCTATAATAGGACATCTTGCATATTGCAAAGTTTTCCCGCCAAAATATGTTCAAAAGTGCAGCTGCTTTTGCTGCTGCACCAAAGATCCTACCGTTTCTATTTTCAAACCTTGGCACCTAAGAATGCAAGAAAATACATGCATCTTGCAGTACTACTTCCAGGGGCGGAGCGAGAAATTTAACTTGTGTCAGGGGGGCTAAATTGAAGAAATTAAAAACTTATAGAGTAAGACTAGATTATAGAAATTAAAAATTTTATAGGGTAAATGTAGAACTTTTGAAAAGTGAAGGGGGGAAGTAAAAATTCACGCAGTAGCATTTAGAGCAAGACATGGAGCAAAGCAAGTCGCATATACTGTCAACAAGCAGAAATTAACAATTGCCTGTAGAAAGTCCACACGCCATGCATATTTGCCAATGAGGTTCAAATACAGGAAAAGCAGCCAGCCAGCCAGCTGTGGATTTCTGTTTAGACCCAACACTGCCCCACCCATAAATAGGACAGGTACTGTATTCCCAGCGTGCAGTCTTCACAATATTCACGTAATCTGTCCTGTTATTATAATGCATGAAGTGGCACACAATTATAACTGATCAAATAATGTGAGATGCAGTTGGAGTTATGTAATTTCCTAGAATAGAATTGATTCAGAATATCTTCAACACAGAAAGAAAGAAAAAGAAAGGCATGCCACATACCTTCCATCGTCACCAATGAAACCTTGATGCCAAAGTGGGGTAACTTGGAAACCTTCCAACACTCGGCGATTAAATTCCTGTAGATCGGTTGAAGTAAATATTGACAATCACAGCTACCATTCAATATTCATAAGCTAATATTTCCACATATTAGATAACCATGCATAAAAGCAAAGCTTTATTCTTAAACCAAACCAATTTAGAATAACCACATCAACTGCACAAAAATGCTTAAAATATTTGACACAATCGCTTGCAAAGCAACCTCAACTCCTAATAATAAGCAATGTACAGATGCAGTTTGCAAAGTGAGAGAACTTAACAAATGGGCATCGCAACAACTAAAAATACTGATCAAAACATCTCCCTATTCCATTTGGAAACTAGAGAATAAAGTCGTCCGCACCTCACATGAGTTGCTAATGTTTCTTAATCTAGTGCATTCGTCACAAGCAGTAGGTACATCAAGCCTTGGATATATTTCCAGATCAACCATATTTTCCTTGCCAGTTGTAGTCACCAACCACGGGTGAAACACAGAATTTCTGTGGTGCACAATGATTTTTTTCCCATCACTGCAGAAAGAAGCTATTATGCTGCACAACTAGTGCCACTTGAAAAAAGTGCCAAGAATGACCAACCCAATTGACAAAGAGGACCAAAGGAAAGAGGAACTATGGCATGTGAAAGGTCTAGTCTGATAACAGTGTCTTCCTTGTGAAACAATTAACTATCACGTATGAGAAATTAACCCATCCTCTAGCACTATACACTTTCTCAATGATCATGACAAGGAAAAACTGCAAAACGTTTAGCCATAATTAATGAATCCCGAGTTTACGAACCTCAGGTGGAACCTCCTTATTTGGAGGTTGCAAATCCTTTTGAGCTGCAAAAGTATTTCCCAGCATCAGCTCATGCCTAGCTAAGCATTGACAAATTCTCAATTAGACATTCAGTTAATCAATTGTGGTAATTCAAAATACTCAAACAGTACATTAATGGAGAGAAGTAGAATGAGTGATTATCCATTATAAAGAAAATATCTGAAGTATTCCAATTAAAGCCTTTCATAAACATTTGTGGGGTCTTGTTTAACGACTGCAACAAGAGTCTGTCGGAGAGAGCTAAGTGTCGTGGCATGCCGTCTAGCTACCGAACAATGGTTAGGGTGATTGATCCAAATTGTGGATGTCTGTTTGCTTTGTTCTTGCCTTGGTTGTTGAGATAGGGCCATAATAGCCTTGGACGGTGAGTATTATGTTTTGATGGTGTTAGGAAATAGGCATGTTGGTGTTTCTTAGGAAGTTTGTCTAAGGCAGAGGTGTTGCTTACATTTGAAATTTGAGATGATGATGAGAATCTGGAGGTTATGGTTGTTCCTTGGTCATTCCTTGTTGTTGTGAGCCATATTTCATAGTAGAAATGGTTTATTTTCTTCCTATTCCTGATCGTATTGGTTATGGGAAGCTATTTGTCTCATTCGACACTAGAGGTGTCCATTCCTTGTTCTACCTATTGTGGGTGTTTCGGGTTGATGGTTGATCTACATCTTTCTGTCATTTGTCGTTCTTTCCATCCTTGCTGATTGGTATAAGTGGAAGACGACCCCTATCGACTTTCGATTGGAATGTTTGGTGAAATGTATTCGTGATCTATTCCAGTGTGTTGTAGGACTTGGCCTTCTATGGTTTAAGAATGGACCATCCCCTCTTGTCGTTCATCATCTTCTTTGCAACCTGGTTTATGTCGGAGAGATAGTATTTGTCGACAATAGGACAAGTCCATTGCGTTCGGAGAATTCTCAGATTGTTTTTATCAAGAGCTCTATGGTGTCATTCATGCTCGACATTGTATCCTTGTTATCGGTTCGTTGGTAAGGGTGAAACTCGCAGTATTCGATTTGACTGTAGTAGGTCATTCGTCATATCTTAGTTCGAGGTGTCTACTCCTTCAGTGTTATCTCCTCTTGGAGTCTCGGATTCGTGAGTTCAGTCCTAGTTCACTCAAGTGTCCTGTTATTCTTTCGTATCATGGGTGTAGCTAGTAAGCTCATGTGGGTTCCTTCCATCCTGAGTTATCGTGCTTGTTTTTCACATCATCACCATTGTGCATTAGCTTATGGTTAATGCTATCGATTGGGAGTGTAGTTCTTGCAGAGCGGCTTATGGTTAATGATATCAGTTGGGAGTGTAGTTCTTGCATAGTCGAGGCTGATTGTGTCACACCCCAGAAATTCATATTACTTTTCCTCTTATTTCTCCCGAGTATTTCCATGGATCTATCCATTTCTCCCCGAGATTTGTTTGGATATATTAATATTTGGGCCTTCCGGGCTTTAGGTCTTGGATTCCATGGAAGTTGGGGTTGTTTGAGGAGGTTGAGAATTGGGTTGGGAAGTAGGTGGTGGCCTAATGAATTTCTGGGAATAAGATGGGAAGTTGAGGGAGTTGGGGAAATCCGTCTTGGATTTCTGGAAATTGGCAAAGAAAGGAGGAAGGATGGTCTCTGGATTTCTGGAAATTGGAGAGTGGATTTGAGTTTGGTTTTTCGGAAGGGGGTGATGTAGGCTGATCTAGGTGGCTTGGTTTTCCGAAAGTTGAGGTTTAGCCTGAGTTTGGTATTTCCGGAAATAGGTTGAGGGAGTGTAGGGTGAATTAGGTGGTCTGGATTTTCGGAAGTTGGGGTGTTGGTTCTGGATGCGTTCTTCCGGAAATAGGCAGAGAAGGGAAGGATGAAGATGGCCTTGTTTCCGGAAATTGCTCAGAGGAGTTGTGGGAATAGGAGAAGGAAAGAGAGTGATGATTTGTGTTTCTTGAAATTGGCTTAGGAAGTTGCAGGAGGAGGGAGAGGGGTCTGGTCTTCTGGAAACGAGCATGCTTTTTCGGAAATTGGCAGGTTTAGAAGAGAATTTGGAAACCAGAAGAGTGAATTCCGGAAATAGTGGTCTGTATTATCGGAAAAATAGGTTGCAGCATTTGACTGGGGAAATGCAGAGCAGTGAATTACCGGAAAAGGGGGTGCCAAATTCCGGAAAACCAAGTGTAAAACCAACTGGATTTCCAGGAATTCAGACTTGATTTCCAAAAATCCAAGGTTTAAATTAGAGGGATCATTCAAGACCTAACCCTATTATTCTAAATGAATTAAAAGGGGATAGTGGGGTTCAAATAGTGTTGGTTATTAATTTAAGTTCAATTATCTAAATTGTTCCATTAAGTATTGTTATAAACCTTATTTCATGGGTTGATACCGACACAACGGAGGTGCCAGAGAAGTAACTTAAGCTACATTTGCAAAAGCTAAGGTGAGTGAACATTTGTAAGTGATGGAAATAGTGGGGCATCAAAACAAAATGTCATGCATCAAAATATATTTTCATTAAGCTTCGCACTTGTATTGGTACATGGTGTACCAAGGCTATAAAATCATTTAAACTTTGCGCTTGAAGTAACGCATTGGCATAAAATTGTCGTGTTACAAAAGGTTTTTATAAGCTTCGTGCTGTATTTTCACGTATTGCATTATTAAGGCGTGAAACAAAAAGGGTGGTAAATATTGAGACATCACATGTAGAGTTGTGGAATGATCCTGTTGACATATTGTTCAATTTTTTATTACATTGCTGTTGTTCTATGCTATTTTATTTCCATTACCATGCCAATTATTCTTTATGTCTCGTATCTTACTCACTCCTGGAATCCATCTTTGGATTCTAGTATTTTGGCAGGATTTTAGACGTCTACTAATGGCCAGAAGGTTCTAGTTGTAAAGGTGTGTATAAGGGGTTTAATAGTTCATGTTATATAAGTAGAGGAAAGGAACTTGTAATATATGCAGTGAGTTAGGAGTTGTGTGAAGCTGTACCAAACAAGTCATACTAGAACTTTTTGTTTAATGCAAAAATAGCTTACTGCGTGGAACTTTATAATTTTGATGGTTGAGAAATCCTTAAGCATAATTAAAGATAAGTGTAAAGGCTTAGTCATAGCCACCTCGGATAATATCTATATTAGATAATTGTTATCCGGAAAGGGGCATGACAATTACAGTCTTTAGTGGTTGATTTGGCACTTATGGATTTTTATTTTGGAGATTATTCTAGTTTTAGTTTTTCAGTCTTCCGATGTGTATTGGTACTAGTTGTGATTTATGGTTATCCATGTGGATATTAGCAGCATTGTATGTGAGATTATGATCGGGACTCCGTGGTCAGGCAACCTTTATGTTGTCGTTTCCGGGACAGGTCTTGACAGAACAGGAGAGGGATACCTGTAGGACGAAGATGGCCCAGTTGGAGGGGGCTTATGAGAGCTTGAAGAAAGAGCAAGTTGAGGCTAAAGCGCAGCACAAGGTCGCGCTAAACAAGGCTGATTCTAAGGGCTTCAATGAAAGCTACACCTAGGCCGGAGAGACTATACTGTTCAAGTTCGGCAGATCTGTGTTGAGCGTCGTGTCCAGAGTTTTAAGGATGGCCATCTGTCGGGTTTCAACTTGGGCTACCTCTGGGCATTGGATCAGCTGAATATATCGAATGACTCCCTCCATCGGCAGGTTCCCACTCCGAACGAGATTGAGGTCCTTGCATTGCCGTAGCCTAAGCCAGAAGAAGAAGATGCTCCGGCAGAGCCTCCAACGGAGCCCCAAGCTGAATAAACTTGCAATTTTCTTCATTTTTTTAAGTAATGAACTCCGGATGTAATAAACTCTTACCCTTTGAATTTAAATGAACGTCTGATAGCTATTTTGTTCAATTTTATTCTTGTTAATGTGTGATCCTTTTGTTTACCACTTGTACCTCCACCTTTGGATGGGTCAAGGGGTAGCTTGGTCGAAGCAGATGTCACACCCCAGAAATTCATATTACTTTTCCTCGCAATTCTAGATATCTTTATGAGTTTTTCCATATTTTCCCCTCGATCTATTCCGGATTTATTGATATTTGGGCCTTCCCCAGGCTTAGCTTTTGGATAAATTGATGTTTGGGGGATATTCGGGAGTAATTTTAATGTTCGGGTGACCTATATATTCATTCACCACCTCACTTTTGGGTATCGGTGTGTCGGGTGCTTGCCATTCCCATTTGGCAAGCACATTTCGAAATATGGCAGCCTCCTCTCCTTCTTGCATTTCGAAATGAAATGCTTTT
>NMUG010006466.1:0-12572 GCA_002855965.1 Monotropa hypopitys | reverse complement strand
GTGGCTAATGGTTTTTTTCGCTGCTGTTTGGTCCCTATGGCTGAGTAGAAATGATTGCATCTTCAATGGCACGGTAGTTAATCAGGCTGCACTGGGTGAGATTATCAAAGTCAGAGCTGCCAGATGGGCATTGGCAAGATGGAATCTGAAGCCATACTCAGTCGATGAATTCTTCTTCAATCTGGAAGCAATCAGAAGCATGCTTAGATCCAAAAATTCCTTGAAGTGGTAAAGGCCTGGCTGCTGGGGAAGCTTTGGGAGTGTAATAATACTGTATTGTATGGGTTGCTGATTGATGATGCTGGTCCTTAAGGGGGAAGTTGGGGTTGGTAGCGACTTTATGCTATTTTGTGTGGTTGTCATTCGTTGGAGGCAGCTGGCAGACTATCTGTCTATTACCATTTCATTAGGGGCATTTGGTTATGTATCTGTTTTGGCTTGTGTTGGCCCTGTTGGGGAGGGGTGATTATATTATTGTATTGTATTTATTCATTATCAATAAAATCTTTTGGCTTTCAAAAAAAAAGTAATTGTGAATTGGTATAGATGTTGCTTGGGCAAGTGAGTACGAATCGATGTCGCGAGATTAGTCAACTTTGGTGTTCAGAGACACACTTGAGTATGGTGTGGCATGTTGGGCTATAGGGTGGAGCAATGACCTTAATTAGTTATATACCTTGTTTGCATTGTTTTGGTACCGTTAGTGATTGTGTAACTGGTACAGGTATTTGGAGCGAGGCATCCAATATTGCAAGGTGATTGTATCAACGCCATTCCTTCGGTAATCTGATGAGTCTGATAGATATGACCATTGATGTTATACATATGTGAATTTAATTATAATTTCCTTACAATGTGTATAAATGTGGGAAATCGATTAAAGAAAGAATTGGATAGAAATTCTTGATGTATGGATGGTGTGTGTGTGAGTACTGTGATGGGCATATCTAACAAATTGAATACAGAAATTGATGGACAAACTTATAATGGAAGTTAAAGATATGTGAATACGTTGATAGCATGATTCCTATGATTGATAATGAAATCTATACTACTATCCACATCACCTAAGGTAGAAATGTATGAAATGCATGCTTTGTGAAAGTAAGAGAAAGGAAGATTTGTAGTGGATATTGGGAAGAAATCCCTTTACATGTTAAAGCTGGGTTGCGATCTCATTGACATGTTGAATAATGGGGCTGCGGTTCCATCCCTGTATGGGGACGTGTGGTGAATTGAGATATGTTGATATACTGGTGGCCAGTGTGGGCAAATGTTGACGTTAGTCAAATGGTATAACGGTGGCCAGTTTGGACAGGGAACATCAGCTTGAAGCCTTGAATAATGTTCGGTGGCCAGTTTGGGCATATACTTCAGTTAGAAGCCATGAATCTATACCGGTGGCCAGTGTTGGCAAATATTCACCATATAGCCATAATTTGGGTATAGAGTGTGGATTAATGCGTTGTGGGATATTCCTCATTGATGAAAAGTTATGTAATATAATTCGGTCATGATATGAATTTATGAAAGACCTCAAATGCGAGATGGGGATTGTGGTCGGATGTGGTTAGTAGATGAACGAATCATTGCACCTTAATAGGCTTGTGAGCCTAATCACCTAATGAAGAAAAAGAATAGTTATTACTTAAAGTATTGTGGTGAATACATGTACGGAACCCTATAGAGAAGAGTGAATTATGATGGCACTTTATTGCTAGAGTTATGCATGTGGCATAGCTGAGACTAAGGAATAAGAAGTTTGAGTAAGTATATATAGGTTTGAGTATGTGTGTGTGGCAAGTCACGTGTTGATCACATTTTATGTCATGGTATTTGAGACTAGTAGGCCTAATGATGTATCCCTTGGGATTTTGCATATTAGTACGTGTGGTGCAACCTACGATATCCTTCCAGGCACTTTTCCTATTGTATATGATGACATATATCTTGTGCAGGTGGTACCGTGTGGTACCTATTATACTTTGTGCAGGTGGTACTGTGTGATACTTATTATATTTTGTGCAGGTGGTACCGTGTGGTACTTATTATGTTTTGTGCATGTGATACTGTGTGGTACTTATTGTATCTGGTGCATGGATACTTTGTCGGTGCTTATTTTATATATTGTGCAGCAGATGGTACCGATTGGTACTTGAATTATATATTGTACAGGTGGTACCTTGGGGTACCTGAAATGGCATTATATATGCTCCTTATGACATCTCGTTTTATTCCAAATTTCATATTTATGCTCAATTGTAGTTTCGTACTTCGATTCAGTTTGTTTGTGTTTTAAGGTTTGTTAGCCATATGTATAATAGTTCATATTTAACAAACTCTTGGATTTACTTGCTTGTTTTCTTTATTTTTGATTGCATGGAAATCTGGATTAAGGATGCTTGGATCGGGTCCACTACAGTGCTTGGAGCTTTTCGTTGTGCTTTGTTGGAGATAGCTTGGGAGTTGTCAGGTCTTGGTGACTAGATGCACATTATCCTTTTGGGGCTACAGTTGTAGTATTTTAGTGAGATGTTAGTTTGGTTCGAGATATCTTATGTTTTGAGACTTTCTTGTTATTAGTCTTCCGTTGTATTTGCAATGTTATGTAACGATCAGTTGGCACTTGTGTTTTGAGAAGTTCAACTTGGGGTTGTTTTATTTTATGCTTCTAGTTTGTATTAAGCAGTCAATTGGAGAACTTATAGAAATTTTATCATTTGAAAATTCAATATATTGACTAATTAAAGGTTTATTTGGGTTGGGATGTTATACTAATACTTGTAATTGCCTGTAATTGATAAGTCAAGCCTATGGCCTTCGCAAAACATCCTTCGGCGCATAGCTTACTTTTGGTTGCATGTTTCCATTTTCCATTTCGGATTTCCCAATATGATTTTATTATGCTGCTCTTCACGGTACCAGTGCCTTAAGGAGCGACCCCAAAATAGATAGATGGCGTGATATCACCCATTGATCACCTGGCTAATGATCCTAACCTTGTTACCCCCACCTCGCCAGTTTCAGACTCCACCCCGGCGGCGAGCTAACCATGTCACTGTTTATGCCATTCAATCATAAAACCTCTTTCCGTTTTATCAATCCATAGTAATAAAAGAGCGCGTGCTATTTTTCCTTTTTAAAGAGACGAATATAATATAGTGAAGTTCTCAATAGCATAAATTGTACATTTCATAAATGTTAGCATGCTTTGAAAACCGTACGAGTAACAAGGGCATATAGAGATTCACCTTTTCTTGGTATGATTTCCTTCTAAATTTCCTACTAATCACCTCAAATCTGCCATAAATAACATAATAGATCATTTCTAAGCTTCTGCCAAACTGCTAAGGCATTTGCCGAGCTGAGCTGTTGGACCAAACTTGGCCGGACTGCCCCTGGCTGACTGGCTGAGCTCTTGGCTGAAGGCTTGCTGTCTGAAAGACAGTGGCCGACTGCTTTCATAACCGGAGGTCAGGTCGGGAATAGGCCTTATGGTCTCAAATTAATCTAGAGGGCACTCTGGTCATCTAGAATGATCTCAAAGGTCATTTGGTCGAACAAGCCGAAGGGTAAACTAGTTGAACACAGACTGGTTAGTCATTTTATTAAGCCAGAGGGCTCCTGGACCGGAGGGTCCTATTGCCGAGCTGCCAAAGCAGTAAAAGGGGTTACTCGGGGTATTTGTCAAAGCTTTGCCGAGTAGCCAAGCAGAGACTGTCGGTCTCATATTGAGCCGAGCTGCCGAAGGAACAATGGCATTACCGGCAGTGCATGAAATAAGGGGTTCGGTCTTTTGATCAGTCGGAATGGGTTGAAATGATTGCATAAAGGTTCCTGTGTTTTCTTGCTCAGTCCAAAGTTCAGTCGAGCACAAATGGCCAGAGCTTTCAAAGGATGGACTGGTCCTTCTGTCGTACAACCAATGAAAGACTACTGATGAACTTGGTAGTGCAGGAATTAATGCTCTAGTGATTTAATTTAGTCGAAAAGGCTAAGAAAATGTTTACATGGTCTTAGGACTAATTGTCCGAGCAACTGGACGTATAGCCGAGCTAAAAGGGCTAAAGAACGAATAATTCCTCTGCCAAGCACAAGTGCTCCGATAAGTGGGAGGTCGACAATGCTTTAAAAAGGGTCAGTGATGTTCTGTGGTGGTCCAAGCATATGTGCCGAGATGAAATGAGTTCAGATGAAGGGTCCAAAGGGTAGTCCAGACTATTTGGCTAAGTGCCGAACACTGGGCATTTCTGCCGAGCTGAAGTACTAAGATTGAGGTGCTTCGGTAGAGTCAAGGGAGGGTTGCCGAGATGAAATTAGTACGGCCATGTCCTATGGTGGACTTGCCGAGCATAAGTAAGGACTGACTTTGATAAAAATCATAACTGAAGGACTAACAGTTACTTGAGTTGAGCTCCTGGTCTCCCAAGTGGTTGGCCGAGCTGGTTTCTGTCCGGAGGATGCTAAACTGGTCAGTGTGTATATCTTGGACTGGAAACAAAGTGGTCCGGGGATTTTAGAAGGCTTCTGAGAAGTTAAGGGCGATCGGAAAAGTGTTCTGAAGTTTGGTGAAGGTTTGCCAAACAACAAACTGCCCGGAGTGCGATGAGTTGGTGTGGACTTGAATGCTGGGGTAATGAGCTGCTTATATAGTAATCCAGAGGGTTAGGTTGCATTTAATGATTTGGATTGACAGCTCCTTAATCCCGTCTAACTCCTCAATGACCTGTCTAATCCGGGTCAGACCTCCTGGTCAACTGTGCTCTGAACGTGTCGGACTGAACCTACGACTGAGTTGTCCCATCAGTCAGGCAGCTCAGTCAGTCCGGATGGGACCTGACTCTGCAACTCGGCAAAGCTGCTGCCGCACAGCCAATGAGGTCCGGATCTGGACTGGGCCAGTCGGCTAGACCCGAACCGAATCGGTCCGGTCCACTGATTTTCGAGCGGGCCTTAGATTGAATCCCTTATCTTCTTTCTTTGTTGATTTAAATCTCAACATTTACTTTGATACCTATTTAGCCTCAATTTAGTTTCCTAAAAATTCCAAAAATATATTAACTTATTTTAGGTCTTAATTTTTTGGGTCGGGGCCTCACAGAGATACATCTCCATTTTCTGGAAAATGAGTTATGTTTTAGCAGAAAATAGAGAAGGCTAAGATTAGACTATTAACTATAATATGATTTACCAGAAGAACAACTTCCATTTATCGGGAAAGTGAGGATCAGTAAGTGTGGGTTCCTGGACCCGTGACCCGAGTTGCTTATCAAAGATCCAAGTCTGAACGGCTACTTGATGACTCTTGTAACCAAATAAAGAGTTAGTACTGCCCGGCGCCGGATGCCGGAAAGGCTCTCCGATGCCTAAGTTAGATGAGTGCTTGAGAGAATAATTTTGCAGAGTAGTAGCTATCGAAAGTCAGAGTGATTAACCCCTTACCCATTTTGCAATGTCTGATATTTATAAGCTGCTCGCAGCGCCCTTAGTCTGGTGTGATTTGCGTTAACTATCCTGGATATTCCGCTGCAATATTCGGGATTTACCCAGATTTCCATATTGGGTTATCCAAGAACCATCAGATTATAGCATTGATCCGGTAAGGCCTTGGCAAGCCATGAATGACCCGGGCATACCATGCCATGCTTATCCGAACTGTAGTCCGGATAAATATATGCCACCCGGCATATTGCTGGGACGGGGTGACCCTATCATGTCCTGACCGAAATGCTGGGCCAATGGCCCTCTGGTTGGTCCGACCAACCTGCTCCAGCCTCAATGGGCCTGCCCCCAACGGGCCAACTCCAAATACCCGACCGAGTGGCCATATTTGGTTCGGTTACCACAGTAAGTATTATGGAAGGCTACAGAACTCCGCTTTACCGAAAAAGCAGTGGCGCTCTATCATTAAAGAAAGAGTTAAATTAACTGTATCTTTAAGAATCATTTCGGATTTTCGAAAAATCAAAGACCTGAATCTAGATGAACCTTTAACCCCTAATTTAAACTTATTCAAAGGTAATCTGAACCTGATCCTAGGGTTCCTAATGATATCTAAAGGGAATGATGGAGTTTAAACAATGTTAAAGATAGTTCAAGTGAAACCACATAAGTTATTCAAATGAATGTTGTTGTAAACTTTATTTCAGGAATTGTTACAATCATAACGGAAGTACCAAAGGAATAATCAAGTAATAGTTTGCTTGAGCCGAGGTGAGTTAATAAGATGTGCCCATTATTTTAAGTGTATTACTTGTCTTATTCTTAAATATGAATCCATTGTTCTTTGTTTTAGAAAATTGTTGTTATGTACTTGTTAGAATAATTGTGGAAACATCATAGAGGAAGCTTGCATAATGATGTTGAGTTATGAATTTATTTGCTTTGTTCTAAGGACATTGTCATATGGTTCTTATTACTATTATTGGGGGACATTTATATCTATGTCACTTGTTATGGCTTTTATACCATGTGGTTATAGACATGTTGCCTTTAGATATTGCTTACGTGCATCATCTAATCATGGTAAAGTGTAAGTGGTGTACCTTGATATAATATGGTTGTTGGATTTACTGAACGCGCATGTTTGAGATGTTGTTGGAACCCCTGTATTAAATTGCTAGGGTTAAGTTGAACCTCAATAGTGCATATATGCATCATTGTAACATGGATTAGTGTTGTGGTAATGAGGTTGATGCATTATTACTAAATGATGTGCATATAAAATGTTTTCTACAAGCTCAGTGCTTGTGTCGATATGGTACCAAGGCGACTACGAAGCCAATGATAAGCTACGTGGTTGAAGTAACATAGTTGGCATAAATTTGTCACGTTACAAAAGTTGTTTTCAATGCATATACATGTATAGCATTGACATTATAAGTAAATGAAAAAGGGAGGTGCATTGAAAACAGTAGTTGTTAGTTGGTGAAAAGGCTTCTGTTGTTTATACCTTCATTTAATATGCTACTATTTTATTTGCACTTCTTATGCACTTTCCCTACTTTAAAGATACCAAATTTCTATATCTTATTCATTCATGGAATCTAATTTTGGGTTCCAGCATTTTGGCAGGTTCTAGGATGTCCACTATTGGCCATGAGGATTAGTCTACCAATAGGTAGTTTAGGTGTTGTCTCTTTAATTAATTTAGTTGTGCCGATGTCAAAAACTTTTAGTATAATAGTAAACAAACTGTTGTAGGGAAAATGTATTGTAATAATTTTAGAATAACATTTCCCTTTGAAAAAGATCCTGGAAGAGTGTAATCTCATAATATGATGGTTGTGTAATTTCTTTAACATCAATAAGAACCAGAGTTAAATTTTAGTCATCGCCACCTCGAATCAATAATTATTTTAGATAATTGTTGTCTGGGAAAGGGTGTGACATAGTAGGTTCAAATCTCAAGAAATAATGAGTGGATACAGGAACTACTCATCATGTGTGCTCGGGTAGAAGGATGGTCACCACATATCAACCAGTGGGACCTGGAGAACAACTTTTCATGGGGAACTCTTTGAGTTCTAAGGTTGAAGGTCAAAGGAAAGTGGTTCTGAAAATGACTTCTAGCAAGAAGCTTACCTTGAATGATGTATTGCATGGTGTCTGGTTCGCTACTAAGTAAGAATGGCTTTCGTATAGTCATTGAGTCTGATAAGATTGTGCTCACAAAAATGATATTTATGTGGGTAGGGCCTACATTTGTAATAGTATGTTCAAAATGAATGTAATGCTAAATTTTTGGTCACTCCGGGTATCAATAAGAATAACACATCTTCTACTTATATCGTTGAGTCTTCAAATCTATGGCATAATAGATTAAGACATGTTAATTATGGCACTTTACATCCTTTAATTAATTTAGACTGTTTGACTAAATGTGATATAAATTCTGATCACAAATGTGAAATATGTGTAGAAGCAAAAAGGATAAGGAATTCTTTCAAAAAAAGTGGAAAGAAATACATAAACTCTAACACTAATCCATTCGGATTTATGTGACTTAAAATTTGTTCAAAGTAGAGGTGGTAAAAAGTACTTTGTAACTTTTATTGATGATTGTACATGATATAGATATGTGTATGTTCTTAGCCGTAAGGATAAAGCTGTAGAAAAAATTATTCATTATAAGAATGAAGTGGAGAATCAAATTGGAAAAAGAGATAAAAGCAAAAAGAAGTGATAGATGTGGCGAGTATGAAGTACCAATTGGCAAATTCTGTGCTCAACATGGAATTATTCACCAAATAAATTTTGTGCTATTCACCAAATCACTACTCCGTACTAACCTCAACAAAATAGAGTTGTCGAACAAAAAAATAGAACTCTAAAAGATATGATGAATACTATGTTGATTAGTTCAAGATTACCAAAGAACATGTGGGGTGATGCATTTCTCACTGCAAATTATATCCTAAACAAAATACCCCACAAGAAAACAAATGCCATACCTCATAAATTATGGAAAGAACGTAATCTTTCCTACAAATTTTAAAAAGTATGGGGATAATTGGCTAAGGTGGCAGTTCCTAAACCTAAAAAATTTTGATAGGACCCAAAACTATTGATTGTGTTTTCATTGGCTATGCAGATAATAGTGCTACATATCATTTCCTTGTGTGTAAGTCATGGATTCCGGATATTCATGTTAATACTCTTATAGAATCAAGGAATGCTATTTTCTTTGAAAATGTATTTTCATTCGGAAATACTCATGTGTCATGCCCAGTTGGAAATATGGATATTGATGATGATTCAATGCCAGAAGATAAGGATGAAGATGAGCCTAGACAGAGTAAAAGGGCTAGAACTTCAACATCTTTTGGTCCAGATTTCTTAACTTATATGTTAGAAACCTAACCTTAGAGTTTTAAAGAACCATGTCTTCTCCTAAAGCTCCTTTATGAAAATAAGCTATCAATAGTGAGGTGGAATCCATATTGCATTATAATACTTGGGAACTTGTAAATCTTCCATCAGGAAACAAACCTCTAGGAAACAAGTGGATATTCAAAAGGAAGATAAAAGTAGATGGGACAATATATAAATATAAGGCGAGGATTGTGGTCAAAGAATACAAACAAAAGTAAGGTCTGAATTACATTGATACATACTCACCAGTTACTAAGATAACATCCATTCGAATGTTGATTGCATTTGCGGCATTAAACACTCTCGAGATACATCAAATGGATGTGAAAACTGCTTTCCTAAATGATGACCTAAATGAAGAGATCTACATGGAACAACCTAACGGTTTCAAGGTTGCAGGGAAAGAAAACAAAGTATATAAGCTTGCTAAATCTTTCTATGGTTTAAAGCAAGCACCCAAATAGTGATATGAGAAGTTTGATAATGTCAAGATGTCAAATGCATTTTCCATCAATGCGTGCGACAAATGTGTGTATGTAACAATACAAACTATGGTTACATCATTGTTTGTTTGTATGTTGATGATATGTTGATCATTGGAAGTAATGATGACATTGTTATGGGCACCCAGAAATTGTTATACAAACAATTTGATATGAAAATATAAGTGTATAGAAGACGTCATTCTTGATATGAAAATTACAAAGATGTCTAACAGTATCATCTTGTCTAAAAAACATTACATTGAGACAATTCTTGAAAGGTTCAACAAGTATGATGTTCATATAGCAAAAACACCAGTTTACTTAACTCTGCATCTATACAAATATACTGGCATGAGTGTGTCTCAGTTGGAATACGCTCAGATAATAGGCATTTTAATGTACCCTATAAATTGTACAAGGCCTGATATAGAATATTCAATTAGTAAACTGAGTAGATATACCAGTAATCCCGAGAAGGATCGTTGGATGGCTATAATCAGGGAACTTAGATAATTGAGATACACCACTAACTATGGACTGCAATATATATAATATCCAGTAGTACAAGAAGGATACAGTGATGCAAACTGGATATCTGATATTGATGATTCAAAATTCACTAGTGAATATATATTTACTTTAGGTGGTGCAGCAGTATCTTGGAAGTCCTCTTTGGATAAGGCAAGTGAAGAAGCCAAGTGGTTATGTTAGTTTTTAGAAGATATTCCAAACTGGCCAAAACATGTAACGGTTCAAAAATTATTAATATAATTTCCCATTATTTTAATTATTCTTGGGAATATTTATTTATTTAAACTTCCTATTATATCCTTTGAGGAAATCCCGTATTGATTCCCTTGAAACAATACTCTTATTAATCATTTAAGAATCAATCATCATTTGATTTTACGGATTTCCCGAGTCTTCCCGAGATGATTTTTAGAATCACGAGGAATTTGGTATGCTCTATATGGTAGTTTGTGATGTTTATGGATGTTCGGATGATTGTCACGAGTGTTCAGAGATCACGTTTCATATTTTTGGATCTCCCCAAAAATCCCTCTGTATTTCGATATATGCATGACCCCCTTCCCTTTGCATTTCGATATGCAAGGTTAGGATTGGCCTGGAATGCATTGCATTTCGATATGCAAGGGAAGTGCATATCGAAATGCCTCTTCATTGATTTCCTGCAGTGAGTCCTCTGCCCCTCATTCCTTATGCCATATTTCAATATACACATTGGTGTATATCGAAATGCATTCTTCTGGGGCTCATATCGAAATGGATGTATTTTGATATGCACATAGGTGCATATCGATATCGAAATCTCTCTGCTAAAAAATCCTTCAGCAACATTTTGATATACTCATTAGGAGTATATCGATATGCAAGGTTCTCTGACCCTTTTACCTTTAGCAGTACTTCGATATACCCTTGGTGAGGTATGTCGAAATACAAACCTTCTGACCCTTCCTCCGTGTATTGCATTTCGATATACCCTTTTGGATTAAATCGAAATACTAAGTCATCTGCTGAGCTTTGCCTAAGGGATATTTCGATATGCACCATGAGTGCATATCAAAATGTAAGGGTTCTGGGGTATTTCTCCCTTGACCGCATATCGATATGCACCTCTTGCATATCGATATGCAGTTCAGTAAGGGTATTTTCGAGAAAGGTTTTAGGGTCATATATATCATTCTTATATCCAATCCTACGTTTTATCCATCACAAATGCAGCAACACAACTGCCCCTCTCCTTCTATCTCTTTCTCTCCTGTATCTCTCTCTCAACTCTATCTCTCCCATTTCGCTCCCATTTCTCTCTCAACCTTGGGGTGTTTTGGAGCTAAGACCTTCACAAGGCCATTCCCCCAGGCATCCTCTATGCTTGGGTGGTCTTGGATTCATGGTAGGCTCAAAGAACTCTCACCTAGAGTTGTGTATTTCTTTCCAAAGGTAGAGTGGGTCTAACCTTATGCTTATACATGTCTTAGTTTTTCATCTCTCTCTATTTCATGAACAAATTCGTGGTGTATGCATGTCTAGGATTTCCCTAGGTTCCTATAGGTTCGAATATTGAGTCTAGGACTTAATTAACCTTGTATACGGCTTTCTCCTAACATCTATTACATGTTTCCGAGGTTAGATTCGAAAACCCCCAAATTTTAACTAAAAATACTACATTGACCTTCTTTAAATAAAATTGGGGAAAATGAGATTTAGCCTTGGAAATGTCTAATTGGTAGGTCGAATTGAATATTGGTACATTGATACCTTTAGAAATTTTGAGAATTGGAATTTCTCTAGTTTTAATTTCATATTTCTCATGCTTGGACCAAAAGCCCAAATTCTTATTGAAACTCCTAATATCAATTTTCTTCAAACGTGGGGCAAATGAGATTCAACATTTGAAATGTCAAATTGGCTACCTAAATTGTAAATTGGCATGTTGATGCCCTTGAAATTTATAGAAATTTGGCCATTGGCCTAAAAGGTGGAAACTTTGAAAAAATTGGAAGTTAAATCAAATGGTGTTTCAATATGGATATCGATCCTCGAGTTGACTATATTTATGGAATTTTGATCCCTGAGAATTTGATCCCTGAACGTTCCACGTTCACGATATTGCGCAATGGAAGTTTGACTGGACCCTCCCGTCGAGTCGGGTAATATTAGGAATTATACAGTTAGATAGTTGACGAGCATCTAGCATGAAATTAATAGCCTAAACTCTCAATGGTATAAATAATTAACCTTATATCGATAAGGAATTGGAAAATCATTTGGAAAACCCTTATTTTGATAAAGTGTAGTTTTGACACGGTTACTCGATGTTGGCCAGTATATGGAAACAAATTGGTTTTATTAGAAACAACTTTGGATCACTCAATCACACTTGATTAGCTTACATTGGAAACCTATAGGACTCTTATGCATGCACCACATTCATACTTTTTGTACACCTTCATACACATACACAACTATTGCATATATCATATGTTTAGACTTTTCTCTACTAGGCATATGCCTAACCCTCTATTTTTAGAAAAAATAGTTTAAATTCCAGGTCCATTATAATTGGTATCAAAGCTTTAGTTTCGAAAACTTAGGGGCTTTGGGGAGACACTTAGTCTCTATGGGTGCATTGTGTGACTGTTGCATTACATTTTGTATGATTGTACATGTGTGTTGTGTGTTGAGTGTTTA
>NMUG010006465.1:0-12573 GCA_002855965.1 Monotropa hypopitys | reverse complement strand
GATGACCTATTAGATCAACTCAGCGGGGCTGCCATTTTCAACAAACTTGACTTGAAAAGTGGCTATCATCAAATCCGGATCTCTGAAGGTGATGAATGGAAGACTTCCTTCAAGACCTGAGAGGGCCTATATGAATGGATGGTCATTCCATTTGGCATGTCCAATGCCCCAAGAACTTTTATGAGGATAATGAGCTAGCTGTTCCGACCTCTTATTTGGTAGGTTTGTCATCGTCTACTTTGATGACATCCTTATCTATAGCCCAGATCAAGACACCCATTTGCAGCACCTACGGTAAGTCTTTACTCTGCTGCGGGCCGAGCAAAGTGTTCATTGATGATGACCAATGTGCTCTTCTTAGGGTACATGGTATCCAATAAAGAGATTTCTGTTGATGAAATAAAGATCATGGTTGTACAGGATTGGCCTACTCTAAAGAACATCCATGATGTTCGAAGATTTCATGGCCTGACGTTATTCTACAGGAGGTTCATTCCTAACTTTAGCACAATCATGGCACCATTCACAGACTGTATGCGAGTCGGCCAGTTCCTATGGACGGATGCAGCTGTACAAGCATTTGCAAATATCAAAGACAAGTTGACCACTACTCTTGTGCTCGCTTTACCAGATTTTTCTAAACCTTTTGAGTTGCACTGTGATGCTTCCAAGGTCGGGATTAGAGCTATCCTCAGCCAAGGAGGTCGACCAATTGCTTACTTTAGTAATAAGCTACACAGAGCTAGAACCAACTACAACACATATGACATAGAATTCTATGCCATTATTCAAGCCTTAAAACACGGGTACCCCTATCTCTCCCAAAACGACTTTATCTTGATTTCAGACCATGATACTCTCAAACACATCAACAACCAAGATAAGTTATTAGCCAGACATGCCAGGTGGGCAGCCTATCTACAACAGTTCACTTTTTCGATCAAACACAAGTTCGGAATGCAGAATAGAGTAGCGGATGCTCTTAGTCTCCACACATGCCTCCTCAATGCCTTACGTATCGAGGTGATGGGCTTTGATTCTTTTCTAGAACTTTTGGGAACGGATGTGTTTTTTTGTCCCTCTTGTTCGTAAAGTTTTGGCAGGTCAACATCCAAGTTATACTCTGCACGATGGATTCCTATTCAAAGGCATTCAACTGTGTGTACCAAATTCTAGTCTACGACTCAGAATCATCAAAGAACTATATGATGAAGGCCACATGGGAAGGGATAAAACTATCCAACTGGTGAACAATTTATACTTTTGGCCTTCTATGCGACGTGATGTGACTAAGTTCATGGAGAGATGCAGAGTTTGTCAAGTCTCCAAGGGAGCTGCAACAAACACAGGATTGTACTTACCATTGCCCATCCCAGATCGGCCTTGGTCCAGTGTGAGAATGGACTTCATCCTAGGCTTGTCGCGCACCCAATGTGGATTTGACTCCATTTTTGTGGTGGTGGATAGATTCACCAAAATGGTGCACTTTATTGGCTACAAGAAGACAAATGACACTGTTCATAATGCCCAACTATACTTCTGGGAAGTATATAGACTACACGGCCTACCGATGTCAATTATCTCAGATAGGGACTCCAAGTTCCTTAGCTATTTCTGGAGATGTTTGTGGAAGATAACCAACACCAAGCTTGATCTCTGCAGTGCTTATCACCCATAAATAGATGAAAAAACTGAGGTAGTTAACCATTACTTGGGAAATTTACTGAAGTGTTTGGTAGGAGAACAACCCAAGGCATAGGACCAGAAGATGTATCATACAGAATTCGCTTTCAATAGATCAGTCAACCACAGTTCGGGAATCAGCCCCTTTGTTACCAATTATGGATTTCAACCACAGGCTCCTATTGACCTTGCTCCTGTTCTAGACATGGTGAAGATTCACAAGAAGATTGAAGAGTTTGTTAGTGAGTTGTAGAGCATCCACAAGCAGGTTGAACAAAACTTGGTAAAGGTAGGGGACAAATACAAAAGAACAGCTGACACGAAGAGATGCCTAGTGGAGTTCAGTCTGTGAGACTTTGTTTGAAATATGCTGACCAAGGACAGATACCCTGTGCATAAATACAACAAGCTAGCAGCACAAAAGATTGGACCATATGAGATTATTGAGCAAATCAACCCCAATGCCTATCGTTTGAAGATGCCAAGTCACCTTAACATTTCAGACGTGTTCAATGTGAAGCACCTTATACCCTATAACGGAGACAACTCAAATGAAGACGAGGAGATAGCCAATTCGAGGTCGAATTCTTTCTAACCTGAGGAGGAGGATGCAGATCGAATACCTGAAGAGTACTTAATAGGTGTTGTACTAACATCACATGACAAAAAGCACTTCTCGAGTTAACCTCCACAGCTCGTCCGCCCGAAAGACAGTTTGTTCTTTTTAAGTCATGAGCTCGGCCAAGCATCATTTGGGGAATCCAATTGTACAGGAGTGATCGTCTCATCCAGATGATTCTTTCGACCAATGGGGAGGATGAAATACATTATTCCTGCGCTCCCATTTCAGAGGAAAGCTCTGACCGACCATTATCTGCTACTCGACTATTTTAGCTCAGCACCGCTTATTTCTGCGCGGTATCCTTCTAGATTGCCACACGCTTTTGATAGGCCAGTCCATTTGTATTTCGGGGCTTATATTTTCGTCTTTTTGTTTGGTCCGACTTGTTTAAGGGCTGTGTGTTTATTTATTTATTTGGGCCGATTTGTTTATGGGTCCTAGGGTTTGTTTTTCTTGTCTTTAGGGTTTCTTTTTGCCCTTTTTATACCGTCTTATGTGACTGATGGCGGCAGTCATACTTTATAGCAGAAATCTTTTCAAGCTTTTATTGTTCTTTCCATCCAACTCGTATTCTTAGGAAAATGACTTGTTTGAAGCCTTGAATCTGGCACTCTTTTGAATCAATAGGTTTAAGAGCCTTTACTCATGATATTCAATTTAATCAATAGGGTTAGAGAAGAGATCCTTCCTGGGATTCTACGGAATCAACGACCTCGGTTCTGTTTATCCCATTCCTTAAAAACCACATTGCATCACATTTCAATATGTGTCAAGAGACCATGAACACCTGTATTTTGGTTTATGAACACATACCCATACCCCACAACATATTCATATAAATAACATATTTAAACAATCCATTCATTTATTTAGACGTTTAAGTCCTTATAAACAATAATTCACAATCTAAATAATTTATTTTCATAAAATTTCCTCTTTCATTTCCTTCGAATAAAATCTTAAAATTTTGATTTCATAAACTCTCCATTCTACCTTCTTAGTTATAAATTCTCAAAATTTCAATCCTAACAACCAAGGTTTTTTAGGTTCATCCAAATCCTCCTTTTGATTTATATGAAATTCCAGGGCATTACACTTTGGATCATACTTGGTGAATTTGGGAAGACTGATTCCGAAGGAAAGCACCGTCGACTCTATCTCCTTGATGAAAGGAGAGAGACTGAGTTATTTTAGCCGGACATCAATGTTTGGTCTGGGAGGAAGGCTAGATTCGAAGTAGTGTTCAGACATGCAGGCTTTCTTGACAGTGAGGTGATCCTTGAGATCTGAATCAGCTAAAAAATGGGATGAATCGTGGCATCATACATGATTCCTATGGTGCCGATTCCTATCATATTGGTGCATCTATCACTGACCCTTCTCTTTGTATAGACACTCACGAGACCTCTATCTATCCGAATGCTCTCCCAATTGCATGACTACCGAATTGTTAGATCTGTCTTTGGGATTGACTAGGACAAAGATTCCGTTGTCATAAATGTAGAGCGTCTTATGGGAGGTCAGGCCAGAAAGAACACATGGAGTGGAATATCTTGGTATACGATGGTTATAGGTTTAGCCAACTTTATCTCCAGAGTGGAGCTTGAGTGGAGGGATCGGGTCAATGACCAAGGCCTTGCCTAAATGTATGTGATCGTTCGATGGGCCATAACCGTAGACTGTCATACACTGAGGAGCATCCAATACCTTTCCATCTCGAGGTGCTTTCCTAATGTGCCTCCTTCCACTAGAGAAATATGCATAAAAGGTGGTCGAGAGATCTAGGTTAGAGAGCTTAGCGACCTGGTCCTTCAAGAAGGATATTTTGGCATCCTTTTGTTGGAGTAGTCGGTCCACAGAAGCTGATAGAGGAAGGTTGAGATCTAATGGAGGAGGGTGGTGGAGGAAGAGTCCAATAGTACCACTGAGATATGAGGGGGCTGAGGCAGATAAGGAAAGGGTGGAAATGGATAAACTGGCAGAGCATCCTTGTTCCCATAATGTGGAGGCTTTTCACCACCCATGGGACCAACCTGAGAGAGGGAAATGGGGTCTAAACAACCAAGTGAAAAGGAATATTTCACTAGAGTCTGGGAAGGCTCCCCAGCAGAGTCATCAAATGTGGTGTCTTACTCATAAGGGTCTTGCCTTGGTGTTCTTGTTGCCGAAATGTGATTGTTTGGGTGGTGGAAGGAACACCTGAGAGGATGGAAGGAGCCTTGCCTGCAAAGAAAGGGATTCCTCTTGCTTGGGTTCTACAACCACAAGGGTCAGTGCCCACCGGTCGGAAGTGACTGGATAGAGCCTCTGAAGATCAAGTCAGTCAGGGAGCTAGAGAGAGAAAATATCAGGATAACATAATAGTAAGTCGGGAAGAGTCCCTTAAGCAATACCTCAAAGGGGTATTTATATGAGTGACTGACTTGGCGTGCAAGTCGGGCACATGAGATGCGTGTGGAGTGGTCCTTTAAATGGCGCCAGCCTTAATGTTGCACAATAATTGGCTTGCCAGACTGTTACATTTGTCGGGGCCTATCACCCACCGTATGGATGAGCCCCAATGATCGGATGGAGCCTATCGGTCATGAGTAACATCTGACTTATGTTCTTCCTAGTATAACTACCAACAGGTGGACCCTTCTGACATGTAGTCGTATGCATCAATGAGTTGTACCCCCTTGGGCCAAGGGGGACATATTGTGATCTAATGGCTACATGGCCAGCCAACCTATCACTCCTCATTGTCCAGTTGTTGTTGCGGTAGCTGGTTACTATAGTAATGGGAAGTGTCCTTAGATCAAGGGTGTTGATACCCATAGATGCCGAATGCTAAATATTGTCGATGGTCTAAAGGTACCGCATGACCAGTCAGTCTGGCACTCTTCAGTGTCTGGACGAGGCGGCCGCTGCTAGAGGGACCACAAGACTAGACGATCTTTGGCTACACCTCAGGCATATAGTAAATAGTCGAGTCTACCGGAGGGACTATAAAGCTGATGGATTTGGGTACCCCTCTAGGTGTCGGGTAGTGCATGGGTTCGTATGATGGATCCAATAGGAAGAAAGGCATTCGAAGACCATGGAAGTCCGACCCACTACATGGAGATATTTCTATCTTAAAATTGTAGCCCCCAAACCACTAGAATACATGTGTGTGTCTTTTTCCACAAATTCATGCTACATTAAATAGACAACCGTCTGCTGTAGAAGTTGTTCGAGCGAATTCCAACTCGCTCTAGCGAGTTTGGTCGTTCGACAATTCGCTCGAGCGAAACTCACCCACTCGACTCTGAGAGATTTTGGCCTACTATTGCATTAGACTTCGCTCGAGCCACTCCAACTTTGCTCGAGTGACTTTGGCCAGATTAGAACATCAATTTTGGAAACAAGATGTTTCCCAATGATGCTTTACCATATACATCTTCCCATATTAATTTCTAACTATATACGACTCTCAAATTAAGGAAAACATAAAATATTTCCTTCCACTTTCCTAAAACAGACTCTTCTAAAAAATAAAGTTTATAATACATAAATATATTTTGTCAATCGTGAAATTGTCAAATACCAAATATACCAGATTTTGGACCTTACATCCTTGAATTTGTTTGCATACTACAATACATACATACTGCCTTGCTCCAATATTTCGAACTACTCCCTCGACTTCTCGCATTACGACTCTAGAAAATATTGATTTTCAAAGATGACCTAAAACTGAACCCAAATCATACTATATAATAGATTATCATTCAACAGTTACTCATCCTGCCTTGTGTTACTCCTAGTGTCTCTTCTCACTTCTATGACTGAACTCCACCATTCATTTTCTTCCCCAATGAATTGACATGCTGCAAAGGACACTCTCATTCCATCTTCAATGATTTATAGGGTGTCGAAGATCTTTCGGATCCTGAAAAGCCAATGACTGGCCTCGATGGGATTGCCCTTGCCATTGAACTTAGGCAGATCCATAGGATGAAATTCCTTCAACACACCTATAGTTTGGCTCCTTTCACCACCAGGAGCACCCGTATCATGGTTGGCCTAAGTAATGGTCGCCACTAGATCTTGGACAAACTAACCTGGAAACATATGCTCCTCCTCACCCTTCACAACATCCACTATGGTGAAATTCTGATGACCTCTACCTTGTTTGGCCCCACGTCAACCTGATGCATGCCTAATAGCCATCTAGATACACAACACGAGAAGATAAAGAGTTACTTAATAACAAATACATACAACTAGGAAACTTTACCTTAATACAAATAATAAACTCAAACTTCTATGACATGTATGAGTTCAACACCAAGGGTAGAGACCTGAATCCACACTATGCTTCCACAATACAATCTCATGATGTAATGAGGTGCACAACATGCACACAAGAACACAACCATTCCTGATGCAAGATAATGCAGAATCCATTAAGACTATATGTCTACCCATGATTTCAAGGTATTCTAAACCATGGTCTGATACCAAGTTGTCATACCTCTATTTTTAAACCATATTTTCTGCCAATATTGAAAACACTCACCAACCAACATACAAAATCCCATAGTGCCATGTCACAATCATCTAATGAGCCTTATGTCAATAAAAATCCTTGAATACATCAAAATATTACATTTGGCTGAATATAAGAATTATGAAAACAATTACAACGTTTTTAAATACAACTTTTATGAATACAACAAAACCTATCACATATGAGGATATGGAACACAATCATGAATACATCCATCTTCTATATCTAATGACCCATGCAAACCATGCTCACCTAATCCTTTAATACAAATACGGGGAGGAAGGGGGGTCTGAGCTACTCGTGCTTAGTGAGAAAATCTATATCCAATACTATATATATAGTGCATAGTGTGACAGGGTGATCCACATAGAGAGAATTCCATTAATACATTGAACAACCACACAACTCATGAATATGAATATAATTATTGGATGACATCTACACCCTCAAATACAACTACGAACCAATGATTACGAAGACACAATGCCATAAGTACATGCATTCCTGACTGGGTAAGATGGACCTACCTCAACTACTCCTTTGAATATAATTTCGTTTCCATATTATATATCTTAGAGTGATTTCCCAATTTTTAAATGCATACTATATTTGTGATTTTGTATCTCTTACATGAATACATTATTCTCTTCATTTTGAATACACATAACTTTTAGATGAATACATCAATGGTCGGGTTGAATACATCGAACCTCACCATTTGAATACATAAGTATATGGGACTGAATACATGGAAGTCCGATGCTTGAATACATAGATGATCGGAAATGAATACATTGAAACATACCGTTCAATGTGTATATGCCCAGGACTGAATACATGGAAGACCGTTACTATGGTTAAGACTGAATATATGAAAGCCCGCCATAGAAAGCATATACAATTAGGACCGAATACATAGAATCCCAATATTGAATACATAATATGACTGGGTTTTAATATATATAAGTCTGACACTTAATACAAATATCACATTCAATGAACATACAATGGTCTAACGTCAAATACAAAAATACATGGAATGTGTAACTTAAGAGCGGTTCCTCGAAAGAGTTGCATGTCGACCAACTCATAGTTTTGTTCCTCGTGATTCCCTAGAAAACCGATAGGGCCCAGTAAACCCCCCATTGTGCAATGTCTTGGGTGATATACACTCGGGAATACAATCCCTGCATATAATTTCTCAAGTCACCACATTCGTCGTCAAATACAAGTGTCCGGACTAAATACATGGAAGGCTTCCACTTAGAATACATCCATGAATACATTATTAATACATTTGAAATACCTTTGTGAATACAAGTATTTTATATGAATACATTATTAAATATGCTCTCAATTCCTTCATGAATACAACCTAATCAACCTCAATTTTATTTAATATAACTATATTGAATGCACAAATTAAATTCCATTGTCATGCCGAGACTCAATTGAATGCACCAATACACTCTAGATTCGACCAATTTCATGAATACATGATAAATTCGACCAATGGACTTGAATACATACAAAACCCCCAATTTGCCCTTTGACCCGAAAACCTAATTTTCCAAAAATTGGGCGTTTTATGAAATTACAAGGAATAGGATGCAACAATGATCGATACACAACTCCTACATGCACAATAAGCCGATACACTTGACCAATTTTGGATTTAACCCAAGCTTAGACCCAAAATGGGATTTAGACATGAATGTGATGAATACCCAATGAATACACTAGATATAAATGAAATACAAAGGCAAGAGACATACATATAAAGTAGACGTATAGAAAATACCACCTTAGATATGATATTTTGAAACCCTAGATGAGGGTTATTCACAGTGGTGCTTGAAACATGCCTCCATGAGCAGAGGAGATGACGATCTATAGTGTTTGGGAAGATTCCGAGCTCTGAAACTCGACGATGAGAGATACAGAGGGAAGAATGTAGAGGGATAGGTTGGAGGGATATAGATATAACGTAGAGAGAGAAAGAGGTCAACAAAATGATATATAGAGAGTAAAACATGTATAACAATGTATATACACCACTAGCTAATTTAACAGTGTTACTAGTAACCACTACACTTGGGTAACTAGTAACTAGATCCTTTGGTCGCACAAATCTACTGGTTACTGATAACCATCTTCACCCTTCTTTCCCAGGTTACCGATAATAAACATGACTGGATTACTATTTATGTTGCATTACCGGAAATAGTAAGCAATGAGAAGAGTCTACCAGAAATACCAAGCTCAATAGAGCTTAACTACCAATAATGATCCCCATTGTTGCCAAATGTGTTTGAAATTATTCACATAGTTTTGATAACGAGCCTTATTGTCAATTCACTTGACACAAAATTATGGAAATAGATTATGGTTCAATCAAATGATTTTCAATTCATTTTTTTCTCTTTCTTAATTGTTTAATCTTGCTTAGAAATGTTTATCTTGCTAAGGAAATTTATGTTTATATATTTCTGTAAATATTTCTTCATAGAAAATGTAGATATTGTAAAAACCAACTCAAAGGATCAAGCCTTACATATTTTGGATCAGCAGAACATGCTGTAGCTTAACCAAAATCACATCAGTATACCGGCTAGTATGCTGGCTGACATACCAGTTAGGATACCGGTCCATCTAATTATTGTTGCCTAGCCATTTTCCATAGACCTAAAGAACTGGTATACCGCCTGGTATACTGACCGGTATACCGGTGGCATATCAATGCCATACCGGTCCAGCAGAAAGTGCAAAATCTCTCATTTTGGATATCCCAAAAATTACCACAATGCCACTCAATGGTCATAAACGGCTAGTTGGAGTATAAGAGTCTATTTAAAGGCCTTAAGAGCCTCTTGAAGACACTACAACATTACTAAGCTTTATATTCAAAGCCTTCAAGTTCTCAAGCTTTCAAAAATCAATTTTGAGCTTCCTTGTCATATTCTCTCTTGTACTTCATTTTCACATCTCTCTTAGAGTTTGATTGTAAGGAGATTCTTATCTCCAAGTTACTTCTATTTCTTCATTCACTCTTTGTAAAGAAAGCCAAGGAGGTTGTTCCTTAGAAAATGTTGGAGAGCACCCTTCAGGCTTCTCAAGGTTGTAAGGGTTTTGCAATCACCCGAAGGTTGCAAGCTAGTGGAACCCTCATATGTCGTGAGGACGAAGTGGATGTAAAGTTGGAAGAGGACCACCCAATCGAACCACTATAAATCCGGGTTCTTCTTTCTTCTTCCTTACTTATTGTTCATTAATTATATTTCATTTATTGCACCTTTACTTAATTTGATATAAGTTTTTAAATATTACTTGATCTAGATCTTTATTTTCAAAACCAATTCACCCCCTCTCTTTCTTGGTTTCTTTTGGGCCAACAATTGGTATTATAGATTGGTATTTATAAAATTTAAATGAAATGTCTTAGAGATATCCATGGCAAATATGGAAACCACATCATATTTCGAAGGTCAATCCACAAATAGGCCACCATTTTTCAATGGTTCAAACTCTGCCTATTGGAAAAATCGGATGAGGATATATATTCAATCTATCGATTATGATCTTTGGATGACCATTCTTAATGGTACTCATATTTCAAATAAGACAATAGATGGAGCAGAAATAAGCAAGCCATACTTGGAATGACTTGCCAGAGATAAACACAAGGTATAACTTAATTGTAAAGCAATGAACATTATTTATTGTGCATTAGATTCTAGTGAATACAATAGAACATCATCTTGCGAACCCGTTAAGAAAATTTGGGATAAACTAGTTATTACTCATGAAGGTTCAAATCAAGTCAAAGAATCTAAAATATATATTTTAGTTCAATCTTATGAGTTTTTAAATGCAAGAAAATGAGAATATATCAGAAATGTTTTCTTACTTCAATGACATAATTAATTGTTTGAAGGGTAATGGAAAATCATACACTAACCCAGAAATGGCTAGAAAAATTCTAAGACCCATGACAAACGTTTGGGAAACGAAAGCTTCTATTATTATTATTATTATTATTATTATTCAAATCATGGATTTTTCAACTTTTACTCTCGATAGTCTAATAGGTGTTTTGATGATAGAAGAAATTCACCTCAAGCTTAATGAGGAGAAAGTCAAGCCAAGAAAGGATATTGCACTCAAGGCCTCAAAGAATGATGATTCATCCACCGACTCTTTCAATGATGAAGAGATGACTCTTATTACAAGAAACTTCATGAGATACTTGAATACCAAAAAGGGTGGATGGAAAAACTTAAATAAGTAGGACAAAAAGGAAGAAGGATAAAGGAATTCAATTATTTGCTATGGGGGTAACAAACCTGACCATGTCAAGTCAAAGTGTCCTCACCTCAAGACAACATACAAAAAGGGCTATAAGCAAGTGATGTTGGCATCTTGGGACAATAGCGAAAGCGAGACGAAATCAGAAGGGCAAGGAAGTTGCAAACCTATATCTCATGACAAGAGACTCTGTTGGTCCACAAAGGCAGCCAAGAGGGTGTGAATTAGTCGACCAACAATGATGACCAAATACAAATTTAATCATTTAAACTTACACTATAAGAAATCAAACAAATAATATATCAAAATATATATTAATCTCAATTCTAGAATCAATGCCAAAACTATTCTATTACGCCTAGATTGTTGCAATACGGCAATAGTTGAGGTTTCCGGGATTGTATTAATTCTTTGAATTTATATTAAAAATATATTTTAATAAAACAAAATATAACAATCACAATAATAAAAGTGCAAAGTCATAGATAAATAGATAGAGAGAGACAATACACAAGATGTATAGTAGTTCGATAGAACATGTCTCTCCCTACCTACTTCCACTTTCACCACAACATGTGAAGGATTCCACTAACATAAGTAATCACCGAATGTGATTACAAATTACAAAGTGTGTGAGGACCTTCAAGAGTGGCCTCCAATTGTTACAACTTAGACCTTCGAGGGTGGCCTACAAGCGTGGAACCTAGGACCTTCAAAGATGGCCTACAACCTATTTCTATGAGGGTACAATCCTTGTTTACAAAGTGAGAGTGAATGAACAAAGTTAGGAGTTTGTGACTAACTCCCTTTTACAAATGATATTCTAAGAAGAAAAGAGAGATTAAAATGTAAGAACACTAGTTGATGTCTTCTCCTTCTTCAATCTTCAGTATGACCAGTAGGGTATGGCAATGTTGAGCACCTTGAAAATGACCAATTAGGGTTTGAGAGTAGAGATATGATAGAATCAAGTGTGCTCCTTGAATTACCCTTCAAAACCACTTAAAGCTACTTTTTAATTCTTTGAAAAATCACAGAGCCATTGGATAGTATTCTGTACAAAGCATAACATAAAAATATAACAGAATAACAACACCCCAATAAAGACCAGCCAACAGACCGGCAGACCGGTCGGTCTACTGCCCGGTAGACCGGTTGCCAATCCGATTCCCCATTTTGCTTTCCTTCTTTGATGTATTTCTTCCCTTTTGACCCTTCAATGATATAGAACATAATCTGTAAATACACAATAGGCAGAATAATATTTCAATGCATTTTCTATATTAATCAAGTTAGTTCAAATTGAATTTGAATTACAAAATCATACCAATACAAGACTAAATCATAATCCATGTGAAACATAATAAGCCAATGAAATTAATCCAAGTGTCCTAAGAGAATTATATATGTCAAGATATAATCAAGGATA
>NMUG010006464.1:0-12573 GCA_002855965.1 Monotropa hypopitys | reverse complement strand
CATCCACCGTTTGAGAGTATAATTAATTTGAGATACGGACAAAACCCACTGTTCCATTTCTTTCCAACACCTGGAATTTGTTCATATACCAATATACATTTGATTATATTTTGATATTCAGTTCTTTCCTTTAACATTTCGATATAGAATTAGCACATACCCATTTCCAACAGCCGTGTCACATATCGATATACACACTTGCACATATCGATATGTTTTAACTCTTCCCAGCCAAATTCCAGAGAGTTGATTTTCTCGCATATCGATTGCTCAACTTTCACATATCGATATGTGATCACCGAACGATCACACATGTCGATATGTGTTCATTAACACATTTCGGTATGTAGTTTATTCCTAGGCCAAGAATCAGTGAACAGATACTACACATATCGATATAGGGACTTCCCTAACTTCATCACATATCGATATACAAACATACTTCAGGCCAAAAACCTGAGAACATGTGATACATATATCGATATAGGTTCTTTTATTTAGTGCATACATATCGATATGTAAGAATGATTTTGGGCCAAAAACCAGCAACTCAACCAAGACTTCTTACTCTCTTCCAAACATTTTATCACACCCTAAACCCTATTTCTAAGGGTTCCCTTACCCAACATCTTTATCAACTCAATTTGATCATTCTAACATGGTAATCTACATTATTTAAGCTAAAAAGTGTAAATAAACTCACAATAAATTAAGTTGCAAACAAACTTTTTAAGACGGGTGTTACAACTCTCCCCCTATAATACCCGTCCCCTTGTCATATTAAAATATTCTTTTTTTTAAAATCATTTGGCTTGAATTTTGGTAGAAATCATGTAAATTATAGAGCGCACGTTTTAAATCAAGTCATGTCTTGGTATGTGAAATGGAGAAAAGCGTTCTCGTTGAACTCTTGTGAGACTCATGGAAGGAAGGATTCTAGAGTTAGAGAATCCTTGTGGAAGCACCTTGTCGATTAGATGATAGGAAAATTAGATGTGGCGATTATTAGGGAAGGTTAGTGTGGTTTCTAAGTCACCGAAAACATATCTGAGGTTGTTTACGAACTTGGAATAGTTATGGAGTAGCCTTAGGACGTCAATTTGATGTCTAGGAGGATGGGGAAGTGTTTGGGTTTAAATTTGGAGGGTTGGGTGTCAATTTGGTGGAGTTTAAAAGAGTTTTCTGTTGGCTCGTCCGGACCATGCTTGGGCCCCGTCCGGACGAGTGAGCAACAACATTTGCAGAGTTTTTTTGGAGGTGATCGTCCGGACCATGGGGATGGCCCGTCCGGAGGAAGGTGGTGGTCCGGTCGAGAGTGATGCTCTTCTGGACGAGCTGTGTCGGGATGTAAAATTTTTAAGCACAATTTGGGTATTTGACCACCCAAACGTATCCAAAATACCCTAAGACATTTTAGGGCTATACAACCTTCATTTGGCCTCCATTTCACCTCTCAAACACTTGAGAGAACCTTAGGGAGAGAGAGATAATCATTGGAGAAGAGAACTCCATTGTTGAAGGGATTTGAAGGTTCTTGGAGGAACAACTCCTCTTCGCCCCTAGCTCTTGGTAAGTCCCCTAATCCCTTGTATTTTGTGAATCATTTCTTACTTATGCCATGAGGTTGAGGCAAATCTATGTGTTTTGATTCATGTATTTAGTATGTGTAGTAGACTTAAGGGATCTACAAGTTTTGCAAAGGGTTTTTTGTTGTAGAGTTCAATTTCTTAAGAAAAAAGTCCATGTTTGATTTCATAGAGGATACTTGATAGGTTTGTGGTCCTTGTTCTTGAGTTGAATATGGAGATTGATAGACGGATTTGAGTATTCTTGGGGATTTACATAAGTTTCGTATATGCCTAGGATTTATAAGGTTTGGTGATGAAATATATATATATATATATATAAGGGGGCCTTCAATGTACTCAATTCCTTACTCAATTCCTTACCAAAGCGTTCCACAAAATGTGCTGGAGGCTTAACTGTCACGATCCAAACCGTTCATGATGTTCAAATTAATAAAATATATAAATTTGCAAAAAATCAGCTCAATCGGATATCGATAATTGCTTGATCCAAACAGTTGCAAAAAAAATTTGACAAGAACTGCGTTATATGCAATTGTTTGGATCAAACACTTATCGATATCCGATTGAGCTAATTTTTTACAGAATCATATATTTTATTAATTTAAACATCATGAACGGTTTGGATCGTGGTAGTTAAACTCCCAATGCATTCTGTGGAATGCCTTGGTAAGGAATTGGGTAAGAAATTGAGTTCATGGAAGTTTTCCTATATATATATGTATATATATCATGGGGCTTGGGGATACCTTATCACCATCACTTGTTAAAAATAAAATTCATGTAAGTATGGATCTAAGGGTTGATTTGAAGAAATTGTAGTTCATATAAAGATTTATGGACTTTGGGGGTTAGGAATTTTCCCCTAAAACGGTGCATCTCCTATTCAATTTCTTTAATTTTGCCATGTGTATTGAATTGTGTAATTGTGACAGGGAAGGACTCGACAAATCAAAGGCGTCGGAAAATTAAAGGTGAAAAACAATTCTAAGCATCAAAGGTGAGTGTACGAGGTACCTATTTCAATAGTACATTTCAATTTCTTGTGTTAAAGGTGGCCTTCGGACATTATATATAAAGGTGACCTTCAGGCATTCGGCAAATAGACATAAAGGTGTGGGGGACGCCCCAATTATTCATTAAAGGTGGGCTTTGAGCATTCATTAAAGGTGGGCTTTAGCCATTTACTTAAAGGTGGGCTTTGTCCAAAAATGTTTTGTTTTAAAAAAAGAAGGGCTTCGTCCCAAAGAGATTTTAACTATGGGCTACATCCTAGTATTTTGTTTTCAAAGAGAGAAACCCATTATTTTTTGGAACTTGAAATATTTCATCTCACACTCTGGGTTTCTTGTTTTGTGCTTGGAAATCAGGTATCGAAGTTAGAGGTCCACTACGAGGCTCGGAGCTTTGGCAATCCTACCTTAGATGGGATTTTTGGCGGAAGTGCTACAATGGAGTGAAGTGGTTAGATATTATTTTGTTATTTTCCAAACTTCATTAGAATATTTTATTTTGAGTTGTTTGGACTAGTCATTGAGGGATTTGTTAACCCCTCCCCTTTTGTTCCATTGTTTTGACTACTCACACATGAGTTTATTATTTAGTTGTATGTGTTGGAACTATCCTTGGGTATTTTAGAAATTGAGATTGTCATTGTGTATGTAGAAAAAGAAAAAAATTATTTCCGCATTTTTTATGGCTATTTGGTTTTGGGATATTACACCCCCACTTAGAAAATTTCATTCTCAAAATTAAAAATACTTGTCCCGAAAAGATACGGATACTGAGATCACATACTGTCTTCTCCTTCCCAGGTAGCTTCTTCAATCCCGTGGTGTTGCCATATTACTTTAACCTATGGTACTACTCTTGAACGCAACTTCTGCTCTTTTTGTCAATAATTCTGATTGGCATGTCTTCATAAGTCAGATTCTCATTCAACTCCACATACAAAGATTCCAGAATACAAGAAGTATCCCCAATAAACTTCTGAAGCATCGAAATATAAAAAACGTTATGCAAACGCGATAATTCTACCGGCAATGCTAAGCGATATGCCGTTTCCCCAATTTTCCCTACTATTTCATATGGCCCAATGAATCGCGGTGCTAGTTTACCCTTTCCCTAAAAATGCATAACTCCCTTCCATGGCGATACCCGGATAAAAACATAATCTCCCATTTCAAATTTTAAATTTCGTCTTCGGTTGTCCGCATAACTCTTTTGTCGACTCTGTGCTACTTTTAAACGTTCTCTGATAATTTTAATTCCATTGGCTGTCTACTGAACCAATTCTAGACCTAATAACTTTTTTTCACCTATGCCACTCCAACAAATAGGAGATCTACATCCCCGGCCATACAATGCTTCATAAGGAGCATATCGATACTGCTGTGAAAACTGTTGTACGCAAATTCCATCAATGACATATATGTATCCCAACTTCCAATGAAATCTAGAACGCATGTCCGAAGCATATCTTCTAATACCTGAATAGTAGGCTCTGATTGGCCATCTGTATGTGGATGAAACACTGTACTAAATTTCAAATTTGTACCCAATGCATGTTGCAGACCTACCCAAAACCTCGCCGTGAATTTTGGATCAGTCTCACTTACAATGGATACCAGCGTACCATGCAAACGGATGATCTGATCAACGTAAATTTGTGCATATTTATCCACATTGTACGTAGTCTTTACTGCCAAGAAATGTGATGACTTTGTCAAACGGTCGACAATCACCCAAATAGAATCATATCCCGTTTTAGAATGTGGCAAATCCACAATAAAATCCATTGTTACGTGTTCCCATTTCCTTTCTGGTATCGGCAGATTCTGTAATAACCCCGTTGGCCTTTGATGTTCGGTCTTTACCCATTAGCAAGTAATGCATTTGGACACAAATTCAGCTACCTCTCTTTTCATACATTTCCACCAGAAATTATCCCGAAGGTTTCAGTATAACTTGTTACTGTATGGATGCATTGCATATGCAGACCCATATGTTTCTTCCAAAATTTTATGTTTCAGTTTATTATCTCCCGGAACACACAACCTATTTCAAACATAAATGCATCATCTTCCCGAATTCCGAATTCAGTAGTTTCTCCATCTTTTACCCTTTGTCTCAATGCTAACAATGATTCATCAATTTGTTGTCCCTCTCGGATACGATCAATATATAATGGTCGCACACAAAACTGGGCCAATAAAATATTAGAATCATTCAACAACAACACAACACCCAATTTCTTCATTATGCAGAAATTCTCAATCTTAGCACATCGAAGATAAGATAAACTACCCATTGTTTTCCAACTCAAGGCATCAACAACCACATTAGCCTTCCCCGGATGATATTGTATAGTGCAGTCATAATCTATTATTAATTCGATCTACCTACGCTGTATCAAATTCAGTTCTTTTTGTGTGAAAAGATACTTTAGACTCGTGTGATCAGTATAAATCTCACAGGTTACCCCATACAAATAATGTCGCCACAATTTCAAAGCAAATACTACTACAACGAATTCCAAATCGTGTCGGACATTTCAACTGGCGTGACTTTAGTTGTCTAGACGCATACACAATAACCTTTCCCGTTGCATAAGTACACATCCTAGCCCTTGTAAAGAAGCATCACTATAAATTATAAAGTCTTCAGTACCCTCAGGAATAGACAAATCAGGTGCCGTTACTAACTTCTGTTTCAAAATCTCAAAACTCTTTTCACAGTCATCAGACCACACAAACTTAACCCCTTTCCGGATCAACTTAGTCATCTGTAATGCTATCGTGGAAAATCCCTGAATAAATCTACGCTAATACCCAGCTAAACCTAGAAAACTATGGATCTCAGATACACTGGTCGGCCTTTCCCAACTCAATACTGTATCTACCTTTTTCGGATCAACACTAATCCCTTCTTGAGAAATAGCATGCCCTAGAAAAACAACTTGATTTAACCAGAATTCGCACTTACTAAACTTTCCATATAGTTGTTTCTCTCATAAAGTTTGCAAAATAATCCGAAGATGCTGCTCATGCTCTTCTACAGACTTGGAATCAATTAGGATATTATCGATAAAAACTATCACAAATGTGTCTAGATACGGTTGGAAAACACGGTTCATTAGATCCATACAATGTTGTGGAAAGCGTTAAGCGCACCTAGGCGCTCAGGTTCCCTGACGCCTAGGCGCTAGGCGCTAGGCGCGCGCCTGAGCTATGTGAGGCGCACTGGTATTAGTTTGACCACTACCTGATGACATTGATCGCAATACCTAACATAACAACAGTAAAGAAGAAGTTCATTCACAAATATCTATAAAATAATTGCCCTACCCACAATATGAAAAGTTGAATCAAGAGTAAAACGAAACAATATTTTTATCGAGTTCAAAAAACAAAGTACCAAAAGTGTACAAGTAAAACTATCCAGTAAAACAGTAGTACTGTAGAACAAATGCAACCAGGATCTGTTCGTGATTGCGACATTACTTCACTGTTAAAAAAAATCATAAAGTCAAACCAAAAAAATCAACCAAAAAAATCAAAAGGCCAAAAAACAGCCCTTTACGTCACGGAACATGTACGCATGCGCATAGGTTACAAAAAATGAAACTTAACTTCCTAAGAATTAGTGGCAAAACAAAAAAATCAGTGCCAAAACCAAAAAATGAAAACTATCTGCTGTAATGAATCATACAGCATAACAGATACAGTGGCAAAACAGCATGCAAAAATAATCGCATGAATCATAGCAATGAATTCCAAGTGGCAACAAAACTTAACTTCTCTACATAACGCACAGCATAAAAAAATCGCAGGGGCTCAAAATCGCAGGGTTCATCATCTTCTCAAAAGCCAGGGTAGAGAGTTAGGAGAGAGAGAGAGCATGCAAACCTGAGCGAGAGAGAAGAGAGAGAATGATGGGGCGATGAAGAGGGTGCTACGGATTGATCGAGCGAGAGAGAGAGCGACGTGAGATCGAGAGAGTTTAGGGCACAAATGATTCAGTAACGTATCCTCTGTAAGCCTTACAATTAAAAAACTCTCAGCATCGCCTAGGCGCGCGCCTGAGCGCCTCACCGCCCGGTCGCCTAGGCGCGAGCTTCGACCGCCCAGCACACATCGCCTCGCCTGATGCAGCTCAAGACGTTTTTCCTTCAGAACGTGGCACCCAGCACCTAGGCGCGCGCCTAGGCGCGCTTTTCACATCATTGGATCCATAAATACCGATGGTGAATTAGTCAACCAAAATGGTAGAACCAAAAATTCGTAATGCCCGTACCTAGTTCTGAATGCAGTCTTTGATACATCATTGTCACCGACTTTTAATTGATAATATCCGGACCTCAAATCACTTTTCGAAAACACAGCTGACCCATTCAATTGATCAAATAAATCGTCAATTCTAGGTAAAGGATATTTGTTCCGTACTGTCACTTTGTTTAGTTGTCTTTAGTCTATACACAGATGCATTGTGGCATCTCTTTTTTCACAAATAAAACTGGAGCACCCCAAGGAGACATACTAGGTCGAATAAACCGTTTGTCTAGAAGTTTTTTCAATTGAATTTTTAGTTACAATAATTCAGTAGGTGCCATACGATACGGTGCAATCGATATCAGACTAGTCTCTAGTAATAACTCAATAGTGAATTCCACTTCTTTATCTGGTACTACCCTAGGTAATTGTTCTGGAAAGACATCAACAAATTCTTTTACTACAGGTAGATCTTCTATTCTAGACTTTTCTTTCTTCGTGTCAACTACATTTATCCTTTATCTAACAATTTCCTGGCTTTCATAGCTGAAATCATTCTACCCGACTATTTACCCCTTTCACCACAAAATTTCATTTCAATTCCGTCGGATGTTTTCAAAACTACTTCTTTTGCAAAACAATCTACCAGAGCATGATATCGTGACAAGAAGTCCATTCCAAGTATAATGTCAAAATCAAACATAGTCAATGGTACTAAATCCACACTTAATGTGTTCTTTCCAATCTCTAACTCATATCTTGGATAATGGCCCTTTACTCTAACCACCTCTCCTACGGGCGTTGATATAGCTAGTGCACAATCTAATGGTACACATAGTATGAGCAAATAGTCAACAAATAATGATGCAACGAACGAATGTGTTGAACCAGGGTCAATCAATACTCTAACAAATCGATCAGAAATTGTAATGGTACCTGATACTACATCTGGTGAAGCCTCTGCTCCTTGTCGCGTCATGGCAAAAACTCTACCCGATGCCGTAGGTGTCACTGTGCTCTTCCCTTTTCCTCCTGATACACTGGCTGCAGATGATGTCGGCATTGCCTTTGGCTTCGTGCACTGATTTGCCATATGACCCACTTCATTACAATTGAAACATCTGAAAGTCAGCGCTGACACTTTTTCTGGACAATCCCGCACAATATGGTCAACAGCCCCACATCTGTAACAATGTCTAACCCCCGTTATTTCTCTAGACAACGTTTGTCCACCACTGCCACTGCCTTGTTTGCAACCCCACCATCTACCACCTCTGCTTTGATGGGAGCCACCCCGGCTTTGCTGAGTTTGTTGCTGTTCTGGTTTTTGTCCACCACTAAACCTTCCTACAGATCTAGACTCAAGCCGACTTGTTTTCCGATTTTCCCGATAATCTTGCACATTCTTCCAAATTTGCCTTGCCATGTCTATCAAATCTGCATAATCCTTTTCTCGGAATGATGTAAACCTATTTTTCACCTCAGCATTCAACCCTTCCCTGAATCTTCGACATTTATTGTCTTCGGAATCCACCATGTCAGGAGAATATCGTGATAACTCCACAAAATGTGCCTCGTAATCAGCTACAGACATGTTCTCCTACTCTAATTTCATAAACGCGGCTTCCTGTGCATACCGATAACTCAACGAACAATATTGATCTTCGTATGACTGTCTGCCGGAGTGACTGTCTGTCTTGTTTTTTTTATTCTGTCTCCTCCAGCAGCTCAATTCTGGCCATGATCTCATTCATGGTAGAGGGAGGGAACAACACTATGTCCTTAAACTCCCGACTGGTGTGATCCAAGCCAAGCTTGAAGGACGTTACGATGATCTTCTAATCGCAATCTTCGATCTCGTTGTAGAGGTCCCAATACCAGGCTGCGTACTGGCGTAGGGTTTCAAACCTTGCTCGTCTGAGCCCGAGAAGGAATCCACCTCTTTCTTTAATCTGGAGCTGGTGATGAACCGAGCTAGGAAGGCCGTGGAGAGGTCCTGCCAAGATGCAGTGGGCCCCTTCAACAGTTGGTCAAACTAGAGTAACCCCATCTCCCCTAGACTGGAAGGGAAGAACTTACACATTAGGCCGTCGTTAGTTGAGTACGGGGACATCATTTGCCCAAAGTACACCAGATGGGTGTATGAGTCCATCTTGGGATCATACTTGTTGAAATTTGGTGCCGAGAAGCCGACAGGCGGTTTTGCAGCTTCAATTTCCAATGAGAACGGAGAGGTTATCAATCTCTCTTGTGGGTTAGCATAATGTTGGCACGACTGATGGTGCTAAGCCGACCGGACCTCCTCCCAGAACCTTTGAGTAACCTGTTGCTCGAAGCAAGTGTACCTATTGTCCTGACCTTCATTGTGCTAATGGCCTTTTGAAGGAGACTGGTACCGTCTGTTGTCGTCCAGAGACTGTCTGGCCAGAACCAGGGCTCCCGGACCCAACCTTTCCAATACCCGAGATCTTCTGGCTTTTGGCAGGATGCTCACTTCTGCGCCGATCAGACGATGGGCACCGTCTGACACAACGACCCCAGTTTCCACCTTTTCGGCCAGAAACACATTCCATCCTCTTGCCTATGCGATCGTGGACTGACACCCTCTCGCTTTCGCAATGCTTGTCCTTCTGCAGGGAGGGTGTCCGATAGCTTTTACCTGCTCTTTCTCCGGTGACGCTGGCCTCCGGAGTTGTTCTTCGAGTTCTGGCCTTTCTTAGGCAGATTATCTAGAGCCTTAGGGAGTCTATTTGATTGTTTCTCTTCTCCAAATCGACTTCCAACTTTCTGATACTGCTTGGTGGTCATCTTGGCCGGAGAGTGCGGACATGATAGAGTGGGGTTCTCTCGTCGTCAACCAAGACATGCTTGGAGACACGAGCAACGGTGGTCAAACCATCTGTCCCACCACCGACGTCTCCTTCTTTGATCCTCCGGCTGTCGGCATCGTTCCTTCCAAGGATGATCAGGTCTTTCGAACCCATTTTTGCTAATGGAACTTCGAATATGATCTGCAAAGAGTGAGGGTCTCCCAGCGGAGTCGCCAATTGTTGGGAGTCTGCCTTCAAGTATGAGATCCAAGTATCAAGCGATGGGTGATGGAGCGACCTATTTGCACAGTAAGTGAATGTTAGCCTACCTGCAATGCCACCGGTGGACCATCCGATGGTAAAGTCAGCAAGGTTCACCAGCGATGAGCCTGCACGTGGGCACAAGCGCTGGTGGCTTATTATGGGACTTGAATGAGTCTGACTTGAGCTACATGTCGGGTCAGATGTCAGCCGAAGTGCAGCACGGGTCCAGTCGTAATGATATTTACAAGAAAAACGTGATAGCTCACATGGGCACTCAGATGGAAAGCATGACCCCAAGCACATTTACCATAATGGGCCGTTCGTGGTGTCAGCTGAAGCACACATTTGGTACACGTAGGACTTGGGGCACAGGTCAGATCTCGATATAAGGAACAATACAAGGGCTTTATAGGTACACCATTCTTTGGGTTCACGAAGCATTTTACTTTCCTCTTCTCTGGGATTGACTTAACCTTTGGAGTGCCCTCCAGCTGGTTATGGTTCGACGACACTAACTGGTTTCTTCATGCTCAAGCTAGGCGAGAGAAAGTGTGAGGAAGGAAGTTGCTAGCTGTTCAGGGATTCATCGGAGGTGTGAAGCAACCCCACCTATGATGCACGGACACGGACACGGGTACGGACACGGACACGGGGACACGACAATTCTAAAAAAATGGGGACACGGCAATTCTAAAAAAATGGGGACATGGACACGGCGGGGGACACGCCACGTGTATATTTATTTATTTATTTATAATATATATATATATATATTTAAAAAAAATAAAATAATTCAAACAAAAGAAGACATCCATAGTCTCAAACATAAGTTATCACACAAGTTCTTGAAACAACATGACATGAAGGCATGAAAAATCCATAAGTTCAATACAAATACAACCCACCTCAAAAAAAACACGGAAACACCTATAGTTCTGAATTCTCATAGCAAAAGAAATAAACTATGCAAGCAACTAATTCCCAAATTTCAAGTAGACCCAACTTCCATCACTTCTTCTTCAATGTCATCTCCATCGTCCGTAAAGACTACGGTCTCCATTTCAGGTTCATCAAGTGAGAGGTTTGCAACCTCAAGCATCCCAACCTCATCAAGAGAGCCAAATTGGTCTCCCGCAATATCCCACATCTTTGTTTGCCCTTCCCAATATTGTGGGCTTCTCCTTGATAAAAGCCGAAGGTTGCTATGAACAAACACCAGGTCCTTCGCCCATTGAGGGGTCATTTTATTCCTTTTCAATGAATGAATGAAGGAGTATGTGCTCCAATTTCTCTCACAACATGAAGAAGAAGAAGGTTGAATGAGAGTTTTCAAAGCTATAGTTTGAAGAGTCCGAGCGGATGCACCATGAATAACCCACCAAGAATGAGAATCCATATTTCATCTATCTTCAATAGAATCAATGTCGGCAAATGGCCCCTCCTTGGTTGAAAACTTGGCATACTCCATATTGGCTTTGGTACGCTCCGTGGGATCATCAAAGTACCTTTTCAAGCATTTCTTCCTCTCATTTGTAATCTCTTCATCTTGGTGTGAAGGAACTCGCTTTGGATCCTCTTGAAGCCATTATTCACTATAATACCTAAATTACAAAGTAAATAAATAATTAAGAGGTGAATGGTACAAATTCTAAGTTATTGAAATTGGTAAATGAATTACCTTGGATTTAGAGCATGTGCCAAGCAATGAAGCGGTGTATTGTTCTTGTTCCACCTATCCACAAGTATTTTATGAACAACATCATAAAATTGGACATCATCAACCACACAAGGGATCTTCCTTTCAAATTTCTCAATGGCACATCTCACTTTCTCTATCATTGTATCACACATGTCATAAACCAAATGAAGAGTGGGGTTGTCCGTGTCACATGCTCTAATCATGTCGTAAATCGGAAATGTAAATGCTAGAATGTAGTCCACCTTATCCCACCACATCTCGCTCAACAAAGTTTCCCTTACAAATGAAGCCCCAACCTCCTCCCTACAAGCGCTCCATTGACTACTAATTACCATCGATTGAAGATCTTGCTTGATGAGCTTAAACCTCTTAAACATCACAATGGATGAAGCAAAGCGAGTCTCCGCAATTGAAAGTAACTTCAAAGGAGCAAACTCATTAAAGATTGCCAATCTCATTGAGTGGTTCATTATGTGGTTCTTAATGATTGTTGCATCACCAACAACCTACAAAGTACCGACACCTCTTGGGGGGCACCGTATCGCGTGTCCGGACACGGCGGGACACGGCGGGACACGTGTCCGGACACGCCACGTGGCATGGGACACGGCTGGGTGCCTTTTTTAGATGGGGACATGGGGGGGGACACGGCTGGGTGCCTTTTTTTTTCTTCATGTTGTGAGAGAAATTGGAGCACATACTCCTTCATTCATTCATTGAAAAGGAATAAAATGACCCCCCAACGGGCGGAGGACTTGGTGTTGTTCATAGCAACCTTCGGCTTTTATCAAGGAGAAACCCACAATATTAGGAAGGGCAAACAAAGATGTGGGATATTGCGGGAGACCAATTTGGCTCTCTTGATGAGGTTGGGATGTTTGAGGTTGCAAACCTCTCACTTGATGAACCCGAAATGGAGGCCGTAGTCTTTACTGACGATGGAG
>NMUG010006463.1:0-12575 GCA_002855965.1 Monotropa hypopitys | reverse complement strand
TTTAGGAAATATCTTACTTTTATCACTATTTATTCATTTGGAATAGGTTTTAAAAAAAAATACGCCATTATTATACCAACTATTTTAAGTATTGGTTAAATTGTTCCAACATAATTATATAAGTTGATTCTGTATATATCCAATTTTTATATACACACCAATATAATAGTAACATTTGCTAACACTTGTAAGTTTGTTTCCACCTATTGATAACCATAATGTACACTTTTTTAAAAGTGGTAGAAAAGCACTATCTTTACTTCCTCTACCAGCATCACCACCAGTATTATTATAGGATCCATTTCCACCATCTATTGAAATATTGCTTCCCAGTTTAACTAGATTCATTCTTCCTCTTTTTAAATGACTCTCTTCTATCATACATTTCTTGTACGACCTTTTCAACTTATTTTGCCCTATCAACTAGGTCAATATAATTCTTCTCGCAAAATGTTATCAACCCATTTGCCACATCAAGCTCCAACCCGCTTCTAAACTGTCTGCTCTTCTTAGCGTCAGTATCTACTAACTCGTGTGCATATCTAGATAAGATATCAAATCTGACCTCGTACTCGGTGACACTCATATTTCCTTGTTTCAAAGTTTTAAATGTTGCTTCAAACACTTCCTCTATTCTTTTTAACCAAGCATTAGCATAACTATGACCCATTGATATTTTACTTTCCACCGTATATAATCTTCTAAATTGTTTCATCAGAATGATATTAGAATTCCTGGTTCTTTCTACTTTTTTGTGGTATTCCGATACTCTAAATATGCAGTCATTGCCACCAAAAATCTATCTATATCCCCACTTACTAGCGAGTTTCCTCCTGTATGTAAATAATTTACTTCTTCCACTCTTGGTTCCATAGGAATAATGTCATCATGTGATTCCATGCCTCAATTCTGTTACACAATATAAAATATATCACCATAACAACCATTAACGATATATGTTAACAATAATTTAAATTCATCTTTAAATCGTCAACATCCTATAATCCATTACTGTTATTATTCTCAAACAATTCTAATAGTCTCATTCCTAAGAAATATCCTGTGTTTCCAATTAACCTACCCAAACTTCCAATCAGAATAAATGGTGATAAAGTGTTCTTCTAACTCGACCTAAGGGAAAATTGATGGCCATACACAACTTTCTCTTCTATTACTCAATCTTCACAATGCAACACTAAACTTTTACACCTATGTCCACTACCATGGCCAACATGTTTCTATTTATAGGTTCAACTTAGAAACCTAGGCTTTGATACCACCCAATTGTCATGCCCCTTCCCGGATAACAATTATCTATAATAGATATTATTCGAGGTGACGATGACTAAGCATTAACTCTAATCCTTAATGATATTTAAGGAAATACACAACCATTAATTTGGAGATTACATTAATCCAGAATCCATTCTTAGAGAAAATGTTATTCAGATAATATTACCACACACTTTCCCCTACAACTGCTCATGCACTTTTATATTACAAGACATAAACAACACAACTGATGGATTTATAGAAAAACTAACCTTTCCTAATCCACCTCTTGATAACTAATCCTCCTGGACAGTAGTAGATATCCTAGACCTGCCAAAATACTGGAATCCAAAATTGGATCCCAGGAGTGAAAAAGTGTAGCGATCTAGAAATTTATATAATTTTCCTCATCTTTTATGGATATTTTCTGAGATTTTTCATCATTTCCATGATTTTCCCCTTGAAATATTTCAGATTTTATTTATGTTCGGGTCACCTCGAGGTTTGTATTTTGGTTATAGGAGGATTAGGATGCTCGGGGAAGCATTTTAGAGTGTTTGTTGGCATTCGTATGCTTGCCATGTTCTTTTGACAAGCTTACATATCAAAATATGTAACCATTTTTTCATTTATCGCATTTAGATATATGTTGTGACTATTGGTGCCAAGGTGTTGTATTTCAAAATGCAACACCTTTGGCATTCCCTTCCCTTCTCCCCATTTCGATATGAGAGTCCACTAGTGGCATCCATTTATGACATTTTGATATGTGCTCATGGAACATATCGAAATTCAATCATTCGTATAAAAGCATGGGATTGCATTTCAATATGCAAGCAATCACATTCCCATGTCGCATTTCGATATGTGCTATGTGCACATATCGAAATGCAATTCCACTGTTGGCATTTGTGCTGCACATTTCGATATGTGCATATAGGATACATATCGAAATGTTCTCCCACTATTTTGATTGCCCAGTTGTTCTTGGTGTACACATTTTAATATGTGTCTTGACACATACCAAAATGTGTCATGTCAGCCCATCCGGCCAGCTTTCTTTGGAGTCTCACATTTCGATATGTGTTGAGTCATATATCGAAATGTGACTCAGTAAGGGTAATTTTGGAAATCTGTTTGGGTCTTGTATATATACTCCTTTCTCACAACACTAGCATGCACTTATACACAAACACATACACAATATACCAGCCATCACCCTCTCCATCTCTCTCCTACAATTCTCTCTCTCTCTCTCTTGAATCTCTCTCTATCTATCTATCTTGGAGGATTTTGAACTTGGAGCTTTCACAAACGTTGTTCTACACAACATCCTCTACGTATCTATGGTATTATTTCGAGCATTGGAGCAACACCCACATCTAGGGTTCATTTTCACTCATTCAAGGTAGAGTCTTTCAAACTTTACATATGTATATGTATTGTCCTTCTTTCTCCCCTTCTTGATTTCTCAAAAAAATTGAATAGCGACATGTATGGGTTTTTATTTGGTCTTGAATGGGTCAAATGTTTAGTCTAGGACATGTATACTTGTGTATTTGTCACTTTCTTAGAACTAATTTGACATCCTCCTTGTAAATTTTGAAACCCCCCAAATCTTGTCAAAACCCTAATTTTGTTGTATCTTGGAAAATTAAGGGAAATGTATTTAGATGATGGATTGGTTCAAATTGACTCAAATAATATTGTTTGATGCATTGGAACATATTATTAACCTTGAAATTTACCTTGGACTTGGTTATGGTCAATGCGAGAATTGGGAGTAAAAATGGGAATTTGGTTAATAATACTTGGTTGAGAATGTAGATCTTGGGTTTGCTATATAGATGGGAATTTCATTTCTTGGGTAATTTGTACCCACCAAATTACGCAATGGGGGTTTGACTGGGCCCTCCTAACGGGTCAAGGAATACTAGGAAATCTTACGGGTAGTCTAGCCGATGGTCTTCTATCTCGGAACTAGCTGAAACTCGTTGATTTACTTATTGTTGGAAGTCCTTAATTTCATTAAGGAATTGATACTTGTATGAACTCTCTTGATTTAGTCAAGGTGAAGGAACTTTTATTAGAAGTGAATTTGGTAAAATGGAATGATAACTTGTGTAACATAAATTCCCCTTTTAAAACCAATGGGTCCTCATACATGCATCATATTTTTACTTCTGTACACCAGCACTCACCCACGGCTATTATATACATCGTATTGTTTGGATTTCTCTACTAGGACTTTCCTAACCCTCTATTTTTAGGTAAAGAGCGTCTCATCTGACTTGGAGTTGGAGTCCAAGATATTTGAAGAAGCTTGAGGATTTTCTTGTTGAAGAACATTGGTTCTCTTTCATTTTATTTATGTCTTTCAAACTTTCCTTTGGAACCCAGACATGTAATTTGAAAATTTAAGACTTTCATTTATGGTTTTTTGTATTTGACTTCATGCACTATCATACGATATATTGGGTTTTATTGTTATGGTTAGTTGTTTTATTGGTCAATATCTCTATTTCAAAAAATGGTTTGAAATTCCAGGCCGTTACAATTGGTATCATAGATAAAGTTTTCGAAAACCTAGGGATATTGGGTAGACTCATAGTCTCAATGGGTGCATCTTATCGCATTTGCATCTCATGTCATGTGGTGTGCTTGTGTGCATTGCATGAGGTTTAAAGGAAGTTTGAGTTAATAAGGATGTAAAGACCAGCTTTCAGAGTCTTATCATGTTGTTCATTATCAAGGATATTTGATCCTTATTCAGTTGTTTCCAAGTTGTTCCTTCCATGATTGTCGTTGTTGATGTCTATCTTGAGTCTTGGTTGATCCTTTTACCCTACTTCTATGGGCAACCTTTTGTGATGGTACCTTGAACTCATAAGTTCCTCTTGTTGATATAGTTTGTGTTCCCTCTTATAGAAATCATGTCTAAGCGTCGTGCTGGGGTTCATGGTTATGGTCGAAGATGGATTCAAATCCTTGACGCGGTGAGTGAGGAGGTAAATGGTCAGTCGGGGAATCTTCCTGGTGATGTCCAACCTAAGGGGCCTATCCCTGGAGGGATGGCCAATGCTAGGCAATTCATCCGAGAGATCGCAGCTATAGTGGTGGAAGCCAGTCGGGAAGTTGTCATGCCAAGGGAGAATGTTGTGAGCCGTATTTTTGAGGCTCTTTGTGAATTTTAGAGGATGGATCCTTCTAAGTTCAATGGAAAGGGTGATCCTCTTGAAGCAAACCACTGTATGGCAGAGATCTGCAAAATCTTCGAGATGCTAGAGATTCCCGAGAGTAAGATTCGTATCTTGCTTGCTTCTTACCAGCTCACTAGAGAGGCGAACGAAGAGTGGATATCGATCATTGAGGAAAGAAGGGATGCCTTGAGAGCAGTTAGAGATAAAAACCCACAAGGAGTCCTTGATCCTATTGGGACCATGATGTGGGCAGAATTTGAAGCAATTTTTGACGGGTCAGTACTTCCCAGAGTCATACCGAGATCAACTTCGAGAACAATTTGAGAGGCTAGAGCAAGGGTCCCTGTATGTTACCCAATACACCGTTAAAATTCAAGCATTGTCGCGATTTGCTCAAGATTGGGTGAATTCTGAAGAAAAGAAGTGTAAGAGGTTCGAGAGAGGACTTCATCCGTCTATCCAACGTATGATTGTAGGCCACAGAATTCGAGCATTTGCAGAAATGGTCGAGTACGCCCGATTTGTTGAATCCAAGAAAGAACCGGCAAGGGAAGTGCGAGTTTGGGAGCCGCACAATTAATCATCTGGTTTGAGCAATTCTTCAGGGAGTTTTAGGAAGAAGAGGCAAAGGGAACAATTGCGCTTTTCTAGATGGAACATTGCAGGCAAATACAGGCAACCATGGAGTTTCTTCTTGCACCCATGTTATTTCTTATCGGTGCAATCAGTAGGGACACTTTCATACTGAATGTGCCCAAGTTACATGCTTCGAGTGTGGCTAAGAGGGCCATGTATCCAGATCTTGTACATCAAGAGGATTAGAGCACAGTAAGGCAAGGTCCGTGCAGCAGCCTCATCCAAGCCAGACTTACCAACAGGCTATGGGTCATAAATAGCATCTCCAGATAGCTCTAGCTTCTTCCAGTCAGGGTTCCAGGGTTGAGAGGTAGGGTCCTTCAAGACCAGGTCAGTCATCCGGTAAGTGCAGTGGTTTTGGGCATGGCCAGGTGACATATGGCATAGTGTATGTTGTTCTAGCTATTGCACCACAGGCTACCACACAGCAGCCTAAGGCTTCGGTTGTCCGTGGTACCATTCTTATTTTCAATTCTTGGGCTACTGTTCTTATTGATTCTGGTGCATCGTATTCATTTCTCGCATCATCTTTTGCATCGGCTTTGGGGTTGGAGTTAGAAGTATTCGATCCTCCACTATTAGTTGAGTCACCTATTGGGGGTCGGGTTCCTCTGAGTTGTTTGTATCATCAGTGCGAGATGGCAATCGTTGATCGACACTTCACATTTGATTTTATAGTTTTGGGGATGTCGGGGTTCAACCTTATCTTGGGCATGGGCTGATTGTCCACTCATCATGCCACTATCGATTGTTATCATCGCTGTGTTCTTATCCAAGATCCGAATGTGGATTTCTTTTACTTTTATAGAGATCGTATAGAACCTCTTGATTCTAGTTTTTATGATCCGAGGGAGCATGAATCTGTCTGTTGTTTGCTCACCAGCATGGCTCTTGACAAGGATGTCTCTATTTGCCAAGAGTTACCTTTGGTTGTTTGTGAGTTTCCGGATGTCTTTCCGGAAGAGTTGCCTGGTATACCTTCTAAAAGGGAAGTCAAGTTTTCCATCGACCTTCTTCCAGGAATGTCACCTATCTCTATTCCACTTTATCGATTTGCTCCAGCCGAGTTAAGAGAGTTGAAGTTGCAGATAGAGGAGTTGTATTAATTGGGTTTTATTCGTCCGAGTTCTTATACTTGGGGAGCTCTGGCTCTTTTTTCCAAGAAGAAGGATGGATCCCTCTATCTCTGTATCGATTACCAAAATGTAAACTGTGTCATCGTGAAAATTTATTATCCTATGCCTAAGATTGATGATCTCTTTGATCAATTGCAAGGCTAAACATATTTCTCCAAGATTGACTTGAGGTCCAATTATCATCAGTTGCGAGTTCGAGAGGATGATATTTCAAAGACTGTGTTTCGTACACGTTATGACCATTCCGAATTCGTAGTTATGCCGTTTGGCTTAACCAATGCTCTTGTCACTTTTATGGATTTGATGAACCGTGTCTTTCAACCATTCTTGGATCGCTTCGTGGTAGTCTTTGTCGATGATATTCTAATATATTCCCCATCGGAGGAGGAGCATCAAACTCACCTCCGTATCGTTCTTGAGCTTTTGAGGGAGCATCATTTGTTCTCCAAACTCAGTAAGTGTAAGTTTTGGCTATCCGAGGTGAAATTTTTGGGACACATTATATCACAATATAGAGTATCCGTAGATCCATCAAAGATTGAAGCTGTCACTTTTTGGCTGCGTCCAATAAAATGTATTTGAAATCGATGCTTTTTGGGATTGCAGGCTATTATTGATGATTCGTTCTTGATTTTTTGCATCTAATGGCACCTATGACTCGACTGACTCCCAAGGATATTTGTTTCATGTGGGATGATGCTTGTGAATCATGCTTTGAGGAGCTGAAGAGGAGATTAACTTACGTGCATATCCTTATTGTGCCTGAGCGGGGGATTGGCTACACAGTTTATTACGACGCTTATTATAAAGGCTTGGGATGTATGTTGATGCAATCGGGTCATGTTGTTGTCTATAGTTCAAGAAAATTAAAGACACATGAGAAGAACTACCCTACTCACGATCTAGAGCTTGCGGTCGTCATCTTCGCTTTGAAGAGTTGGAGAAATTACCTATACGATGAGAAATTTGAAGTCTTTAAGCCTCAAATACCTCTTCACTCAAAAATAACTCAACCTACGTCAATGCCGATGGATGGAGAACCTAGAAGATTATGACTTTAACTTGAATTACCACCCGGGTAAAGCAAATGTGGTTGTGGATGCCTTGAGCCAACAGTCTTGTCAACTAGCCAGTTTAGCTATTCGTGATTGGAAGTGCATTGAAGATTTGGGAGCCTTTGTCCTTCATGTCGAAGAGTCTAGGGAGAACGCCACCCTATGCAATTTAAGTATCCATTCCGAGTTGTCACAATGGGTCGTGGAAGTACAAGCTACTGATGAAGAATCAATGACCATTCATTCAAGGTGTCTTTGTGGAGAAGCATCATCGGGTTGGATAATTTATGAAGATATGATCATTCATTTTAAAGGGAATTTATCCGTTCCTTTGTATTGTCGGCATGAAATCCTCTATGAATTTTACCATTTACCTTTCTCCATCCATCCGGGAAGGATTAAAATGTACCATGATTTGGAATGTCAATTTTAGTGGTTGGTTATAAGGAGAGATGTTGCTTGTTTCATTATATGGTGACTTGTTTCTCAACAAGTGAAGGTCAAACACCAACGTCCAGTGGGAACTCTCCAACCTTTGCCCATTCCGGAATGGAAGTGGGGACACGTTACTATGGACTTTGTTATGGGTTTATCGAGATCACAATAAGGTCGGGATGCTATTTGGGTCGTCGTTGATAGATTGACAAAATCGGCACACTTTCTACCTATTCGGATTTCTCAATCGATTGACTCTTTAGCTCATTTATTCATTTGGAAATCATATGTATGCACGGTGTATCATTATCTATTGTATCGGATCGGGATCCTCGATTCACATCTCTCTTTTGGGGAAGCCTGCAAAGGGCATTCGGTACAAAACTTCATTTTAGTACCGTGTTTATGCTCCACATGGGTTCGGTGTAATCTATGGGCATTGCATCCTACTTTGTGGAGAGTCTCCTCCTACAACTTTAGTGTTGTTCCAACCTTTCCATCAGTTTGGGGAACCTTTCAACAGGGTTCAGGGTCAAGGATTTCCCCAATTTTCAATAAAGGAAAGCCCAAGCATGAACATTTATACGGCCTGCTTCTCGGTACAGTTCTTTACATCGTTGTAGGCATCCACGTATCGTCCGGTGTATGCCCTAAGATTCTCGTTAGATCATTTTCTCAATGATGTCAGACAGAGTCAAAATGCTTCAGGGCATCGCGGCTGGTTATGAACCTTCCAATGAACGTCTTGGCTAATTGTTTCCAACTGTAGATCGAACATGATGGAAACTTGTGGTACCGGTTGAGCATTGTCCGGTCTAAACTAGATGCAAACATTCTGCAGTAAAGGCTCTCGCCTCCTTCATGCAAGATTAAAGCTTGTTGGTAGTTCTTGAGATGGGCCATCGAGTCTGTCTTCCCATCATATTTCTGAAAGTTGATAAGATTGAATCCTCTGGGGATTTTGTAATCGCTGATCTCCATGGAGAGCGGGGTGGAGGTGATATGTTGTATTGCGCATTTTTTAGTCTCTTTGACCATTCTCTGGCCCTTGAGATGCTCATTGAGCCATACCCTCATGTCTTCAATGATTGCTAGTATGGAATTATCCAGTCCTGGGCAGGCTAATCTTTCTAGACATATTTCCTGTACGGGGGGCCTGAGACAGAGCTGATCCCCGAGGTCCCGCACAGAATTCACATAATGCTCCTGTTGTGCACTTTGCTCATGGTCATGGGTCCTGCTGTTGTGTTCGTTTTGTGGTAGGAGATCCCTAACAACCTTTCGGCACTCCTGGTGGCAGAGTGGATCTCTTCTGCCTCTGTTCTCTTGTTGGATCCTCCATTGGCGTTCCGATGCTATTTTTTGGCTTTTAGAGAGTCGAAGGTGGATGTTATGATCTTGGCTTGCCTGTAAGGCCCTTGCGGTTGTTGCTTGTGTCCAATGGGCCCATCTTGCTTTTGAGGTTGTTCGGATAACCTTTCTACTTCCTTTTCAAGGAGTTTGATCGCCTGGTTTTGAGATTTGATAATCTATGCGAAATCCTCCTCTTTGATCGACCTAGATTTGGGTGGAGATTGAGAGCATTGTGAATGAGACCGACTGTCTCCTTCCTGAGAGTACTCTCCCTCTCTGTTGTTGTATTCTCCATCCTCTGGATAGTCATCATGGGTTCTCTGTGGGACCCTAGTGTCTCTAATAGGTGCTTTTTAATTCCATGTTAGGCTAGGAGCGCCTCCACGATTACCCTAGACGCGAGGCATGGTGTTTTTGTCTTCTTTGGTGCTGGAGGTAGGTCAGAATGGATGGTGACTGTCCATTTCCCATCTCCAGCCTCCTTTCCGATGGTGGGGGTTTCATTGTCATTGATTGTCATCTTTTCGATCTAATTCTGGTTTGTTTTTCTTCTTTTGTGGGTGGGTTTCCCACAAACAATGCCAATTGTATGGGAGTAAAAATCTAGTTGTCGTTAACCACCTTAAATGAACTGTGTGATTAGAGCGGTCTGAATCTTCTTGCTAATCTGCACTCACAAACAAGGGTTAGATGACCTCCCATCATTGTTGGTCGAAAGGCTCTCCGATAATTAAGTCAATCCTTTATTGGGAGAAAACTCTAAAAAGCATGAATGAAATACAAGAGACAAATTAACATGTACCCCTTCTGTGTGGTTGATCCTTTGCTTTTATTGAGGCCTTCCGAATTACTAGCTTCTCGCTAGTAATCAGGAACTGATTTGGATTTCTCGTCTCTATCTTTGGTAAATCTGATCTCTTCTATGATTATCTCTAGACATTTCTCTTTTTGGAGATTTGAATACTTTCCTACTCCACTACACGATGTATAGCTGCACAGGGCCAACCTAATCTGTAGTGCGGGTGAGCTGACTCGCATGTGGTTGACTATATTAGAAACTCGACTGTATGTGTCTCACTTTATAACTTCTCTTCTGCACTATTAGGATATCATGTCCCACAGTGCTGGTCTGATCCGCAATGTGGGAAATTGATGACATATGATTTTCTGTATCGAATAACCGGATGACATGTGCCGTTATGCCAGCTAGTGCCCAAAGAATCCAAATTTGCTATTTGCATGTAGAAAATTCTGATTTACCCTATCACGGGTACCAATTTACATATTGACAAATCTTTCACAAATACCTAGAGGATTCTTCTACCAAATATTGACGTCAATGCTAATGACTTCTCTACAACCGATTACCTTCGCCAAACCATGATAAAAATAAAAACGAGATCTTAAAGAAATCATATACCTACATTCAACAACAACAACAACCAACACTAATCACCGCCACCTATCACCACTACCTATAACCAAATATTAGCTATTAGAAATTTAGATTTGTTTTTGGTTCTCTTAATTTGGTGAAATAAACATCCCTTGATTTGGTATGAATTTGGATAAAGACCTAGAGGTGATTTCTGAGTTTTCTTTCTCTAATATTTTGAATTTGAATCCAAATTTGTGTAAAGGTTGAGGTTGCTCTTAACAAACTAACCCCCAACCCCACCCCACACACACACATACACACACATACACACCACCACCAAAAGAGAGTTGCACGTCAAAATGGATATCATGTACATGTTGCCTGCTATATTGGTCACATTGGTAACTTCGTCCTGCACTGTCACGATGTATAGCCACATAGGGCCAACCTAATATGTAGTGCGGGTGAGCTGACTCGCATGTGGTTGACTATATTAGAAACTCGACTGTATGTGTCTGACTTTTTAACTTCTCTTCTGCACTGTCAGGATATAACGTCGCACAGTGCTGATCTAATCTGCAATGCGGTAAACTGATGACACATGATTTGCTGTATCGAATAACCGGATGACACGTGTCGTTCTGCCAGCTAGTGCCCAAAGAATCCGAATTTTCCATTTGCACGTGGAAAATCCTAATTTACTTTATCACGGGTACCAATTTACATATTGAAAAATCTTTCACAAATACCTAGAGGATTCTTCAACCAAATATTGACGTCAATGGTAAAGACTTTTCCACAACCGGTTACCTTCGCCAAACTGTGATATAAATAAAAACAAGATCTTAAAGAAATCATATACCTACATTCAACACCCACCACCACTACTAATCACCGCCACCTATCACCACCACCTACAACCAAATATTAGCTATTGGAAATATAGATTTGTTTTTGGTTCTCTTAATTTGGTGAAATAAACATCTTTTGATTTGGTATGAATTTGGATAAAGACCTAGAGGTAATTTTTGAGTTTTCTCTCTCTAATATTTTGAATTTGAATCCAATTTTGTGTAAAAGCTGAGGTTGCTCTTCATAAACTAACCCCTCAACCCCACCCCACACACACATACACACACATACACACCACCACCGAAAGAGAGTTGCGCGTCAAAATGGATATCATGTACACGTTACCTGCTATATTGGTCGTATTGGTAACTTCGTCATGCACTGTCATGATGTATAGATGCACATGGCCAACCTAATCTGTAGTGCGGGTGAGCTGACTCGTATGTGGTTGACTGTATTAGAAACTCGACTGTATGTGTCTGACTTTATAACTTCTCTTCCGCACTGTTAGGATATAATGTTGCACAGTGCTGGTCTGATCCGCAATGTGGGAAACTAATGACACATGATTTTCTATATCGAATAACCGGATGACACGTGTCGTTCTGCCAGCTAGTGCCCAAAGAATCCGAATTTGCCATTTGCACGTAGAAAATTCTGATTTACCCTATCACGGGTACCGATCTATATATTGAAAAATCTTTCATAAATACCTAGAGGATTCTTCTACCAATTATTGACGTCAATGCTAAAGACTTCTCCACAACCGGTTACCTTCGCCAAACCGTGATAAAAATAAAAACGAGATCTTAAAGAAATCATATACCTACATTCAACACCCACCACCACCAACACTAATCACCGCCACCTATCACCACCACCTACAACCAAATATTAGCTATTGGAAATTTGATTTGTTTTTGGTTCTCTTAATTTGGTGAAATAAACATCCCTTTATTTGGTATGAATTTGGATAAAGACCTAGAGGTGATTTCTGAGTTTTCTCTCTCTAATATTTTGAATTTGAATCCAAATTTGTGTAAAGGCTGAGGTTGCTCTTAAGAAATTAACCCCCCAACCCCAACCCACACACACATACACACACATACACACCACCACCAAAAGAGAGCTGCTACTCCCCCTCCAACCCCTTTCCCAATGCACCCCCATCACTCTCAGCCCCCCCACCCACCCACCCACACACCCTCTCCCCCCCAACTATTTATATGTATGTACAGAAAACTTCCTATGAGGGATC
>NMUG010006462.1:0-12576 GCA_002855965.1 Monotropa hypopitys | reverse complement strand
TCAAAAAAAGTAACCACAAACAACAATTTGAACAAATGTAAAAATCTTCCTAAATAGGATTTGTTTCTCGCTTAATCGAGCTTTCAATGCTATAACTCAATCTTATTCAATTTAATTGTTCATTTTTTAAATTTTAAAAAATATATGGAAATATAAAAATAAAACAAACATGATTCTTTGTACATATCAAATTTTAAATTAGACTTTTAGAAGGAAAAACAAATATAAAAAGATAGTAATAGTATATGTTAGAAGTTAATACAGCCAGCACGAGTTGAACTCTTGATCTTATTGTTGGAGGAGTTCCAAAAATTTGCAAAAAATTGTTAGAAATCTGCAGAAAACTATTTTAGGAACAAAATAACATAATCTGCATAAATTTCATAAATTTCATAACCAATAAACAGTTGCAGAAAATGAATATTAGCAAAGCAATAACCAAATTATTGTCGCCGAAATCTGCAGAAGTTTAACCACAAACAGCTGTAGAAGTATCGTTACTCCAATCTGCAGAAATCATTAGCAAAATAGGAACGAAACAAAAGTTACCAAAGGCCTGTGTTATACACAGTGTCCTTAAATCGAATTTTCCTCCACCGAGTGCTCGAGGTTGTATAGTCGTCAAATTCCCAGAATATAATCGGTGTACGATTTGTGTTGCACTTACACAAAACCGCCTTTCGAACTACGTATTTGACTGTATGTCTCTTTGTAGTAGACGAACTGAATACTGTATGAAACAAACCAATACCTTCGAAAACGAAGACGAGGAAGATGAACTGTATAAGGAAAAAGAAATGTATCAGACGAGGGAGCGGAACAGTTCGTCTTTCTCTTCGATGAACATCCGAGTTTTAAACCCAGATTTCGATCAAACATCATAACTCAGGATTTATTGTGGACGTTAGAAATCATTCCTAACGTTTGAGATGCCATTACGTTTGTATTGAAATCGATTCATCCGTTACCAATGAAAAACTTCTCTGAATCGCCAATCGTTATGACTAGGGTTTCGCTGGTTGGAAAGTCGGGTTGGGCTAAGGACTGGCCCAAAATTAAATCCATTTGTTCACGGGTATGGGTCAAGCCTATCAAGGCCCAAATATAATTTGCCCAAAAAGATTAACTCCAGGCACATTCCACTAAACCACGGACCCGGGACCCGGGACGTGGGCACGAACGGGCGGGCGGTGGCGGCGCGCGCGCGTGTGTGCGCGTGTGGGAAAATAAGCAATGCACACATCACCTTACCTTTCGATGGCAGGAGCCGCTTTCCGGGACGGGGGAAGATACACTGTTGGGTTTTATTTGAAAAATAGGGGTTTGTTTGAAAACCCATGATGTCCTGAGTATGCCGATTTCGAAATTTACAGAATCGTCACTTAGCATCGAGTTTTGGTGTGCCAAGTCATCGGTATTTTGTTTATAAAAAGATGTCATTTTGTTTTGAACAAGGTGTCTTTTTATTTATTTTGGGAAAGGTGTGTGCGGAACCAGAAATTCGAGTTTGGGAATTTAATTACGAATGGGGAAGGTGTTAGGCACCCACTCGCCCTTTCGGTATTTCTTTTCTAAAAGTAAATCTCTTTTCGGTCCGAAATCAATTGTTTCCTCGGCTAAGAGAAATGTAAAATTATTACTGATTTATGTATGAAATGAAAGACTCCTGGATATAGTTGTTAACGGGCAGATTTCGGCTCGGTTATTTTTAGAAAGAATTGTTTTTTGAGCCGGACGGAACTCCGGCGAAAATGGTTTTCTACTGTCGGACAGAATTCCGACTGTGTTTGGAAATGATTTTGTTAATTTAATTTCATTCACGACAGTCGGATAGAACTTCGACTGTGTTTTTGAAAACAAATTGTATTTTGAGCCGGACAGAACTTCAGCTATGTTTCGGGAAAATATTTTGTAGTTGGACTGAATTCCAACTAAAAAGAGTCGTTTTTATTGTTAGGCAGTCGGACGGAATTTCGACTGTGCCTTGAAATTTATTTTGGATTTTAGCCGGACAGAACTTCGGCTAAATCCTCGAAATGCATTTTTCTACGATCGGACAGAATTCCGACCGCGTTTGTGAAAACGATTTTTATTTAGTCGGACAGAGCTTCGACTATATTTCTAATAGGAATGTTTTGAAATAGGCTGGACAGAACTTCGACCGTTTTCTGAAAAGATAGGATATTTTTGGTTCGAAAATTCCAAAGAATATCGAGTGAATCGGCATGACCCGAGTCACAAGGCATTCCAGTGATCCGAGTCTGACAGCTACTGCAAGCTTTCACTTCAGAGTACGGATCGAGGAATTTGATTTTGTTTTTAAAGTGTTTTTGTATTTTTCAGTCGGACAGAACTTCAACTGTGAAAAATATTTTATGGAAAAATTGCCGGAAAATGTTTTGACCGGGATTTAGAAGAAGGGTTTATTTTCACCGATCGGACAGAGCTTCGACCGGGTTTAAAAATGGGGGAAGGGATTTATTTTTTTTAAGTGTGAAAAAATCCTCCTGGGATATCGAGTGCTCCGGAAATGATCCGAGTCAGAAGGCATTCTTTTGATCCGATTCTGACAGCTACTGCAAGCTTTCACTTCAGAGTACGGATACAAGATTTTTGTTTTGTTTGAAAGTGTTTTGGGGAAAGCGAAAGTTAATCACTGAACAGAGATACAATATATATGTTGTAATATATATGAACAGGGGTATAAGATATCATATGTATAAACCGAACTGGATATAGTCCGAGCTAGACGGCAGTACATATATAACAGTTTGATAAGATATCATATATATAAACCGAGCTGGATATATTCCGAGCTAGACGGCAAGTATTTTAGGGCGAAGACATTTTTATGTTCTTCTCGTACGCGACAGCGGAGCCGACATAGCCAAGCATGTGTCGAATTCTAACGAGGAGAAAGACATAAAGTAACGAATTCTTTAGCAGATATTTGTTCGAAAGCAGAAAAGACAAGTATTAAAAATAACGGCAAATTGTATTGATATATCTGTACAATTCCGGGAGGCAACTTCTGTAGATAGCTTCTTTAAAGTATAGTAAGGCATAGTATCGGACGCGGTCGATTGACTAATGCCGAACTATAAATTAGAAGACTATCAAGAGTCTCCGAAGAATATAAGAAATAAAATAGTATTTACCGTGTAAAAATAGATAGAGGTTCGGATACTTCGCAAAGTTGCGGATAAAAAGGTTTAGGGTTAGGCCCCGGAGGTTTTTTGATTTGAAGAGTAGTCAAATATTTGGGAGTGTAGTGATGCTTGGAGGTTTTTGAGGTCTGGATTGTTGTTTAAGGTATGTCCCTATTTATAATAAGTCAATGTCGCAACTATAGTTGCGACATTGGGGTAATTCGGTCAAATGGGATCCCACGCGGGGCATGAGCTGACTAGAATATTTTAGGAAGCTTCCTATTCGATTTTGATATTATCTTCTTTGCAAAATTAAATAGAAATTAAATAAAATATCCTAAAAATTGAAAAAGTATCCCGGAGTTCTGAATCTTGGTCCGAAACTTCTGTTTGCGCTTGGCCGGCCCCTTGACGAACTCTGATTTTGACAATTTAAATTTGATATCTGTGATCCCTGAGTTGGATCGTGAATATAGAAAATGTCCCGGGCTTGAATCGGACGTTTCTCAAGAAAACCCTGAAATTCGGCTGCGTTGCTTAAAACAAAGTGAGGAGCAGTTGGTGCACCTCTTGGGCTACTCAACTCCCAGAAAATCTGTTCTGCAGGGAATGTAAGACTTTGAAGATGAGGTCCGTGCAAAATACGTTAGCTGATTTCCGAGGCCGGCTGACCGCTGTAGGGAAATCTGAACGAATTGACGTTTATCCTCAACTGAATTCCGGTTTTGGGTCGGATGGATTCAGTCTTTATACCAGCTTCTCAGTAATGTATTTGCCTTCGATATTCTCTTCAGAAGAAAATTTTCGGATGCTCGTGCAGGATTCTGCCTGTTTCTGCCTGTTTTGCCTGTTCGGATGCGGTTTTTGTGCCGTCCGTTTGAAATTTGTCTTGACTGGTGCATCGGAATGGAATTCTAACACTTTACCGTTGTGGGTTCACCGTTTCGAGATTTTTGACTAACGTCGAGGCTATTCGCGATAAGTCTGAACATCCCGGATGTGCGTATTGATCTCTGTGAAGACCGTTTTTTTGATTTCTGAACTTGTGGGGGCTGAGGCAAAATTTGGGTGTCAACAGCTGCCCCTCTTTGTGTACTTGGCGCAGCAAATGTAGACAAAGAAAAATTGATGCGTGAAATTTTGACTCACGACTTGTGCTTCTGATTTTTTCCAGCTCCTCAAAGGAATTTGACATCTGTTGACGGAATTGGAAAAATTTTCTGAGTTTTCGATGATACAGATCTGGCTCGTCAAAGTCGCGGTTCGGACCAGCAGACCGCGGTTTGGGCTTTCAGATACTTTCCCAGAATACTTGATGTCATCTTGTATTTTGACTGGATCAGACGAGTTTTATGACTTGATTTGCTGTACTGTGATGAGATATCATGATTTTGAATATTTCTGAGTCTGGAGAGATAGAATGTCTTCTGTTGAGTATACCTGTTACAATAAAGATATATGCATACAAACATAGATATATTTTTGGAAATTTGACTTTTTATGATGGTCGTGTCCTGAGGCTGCCTACATATCCTTTGAAAGAAATCAGACCAAATGTAGTTCGATCCTGAAAATTTTGGTCTTGAGATTGATTTTTGAATTTTGAAAAACTTCATTCTTGATATGAATCCGGACGGGGAAACTGATTTAAAAATATTCTAGATGAGGAACTAATTTTGGAAATATTAACCTTAGAAAGGTGTAACTTGAAAAGCAACCATAGGCAGGTTATTGTGAAATTTGAATTTTGAAAAGTAACCATAGGTAGGCTACTGTTAAGACTTTGATTTTGATATTAGGGAACTTTTGATGATTCCAGACGGGGAACCAAAATTTTTGAATTTTTCAAGATGGGTATGAAAATCAAAGCAATTTTTTGGGGGGTTTAGAATTTTGAGAACGAGAGGCTGTGAATTTAGGGATCAGAGCAACTCTTTAGAGGGTCTGGAATTTTTTGAAAGACAGAGATGTTGCTTCAGGATTTGCAAACTTAAGGATCAGAGCAATCTTTAGAAGGACTAGAATTTTTAAAAATCAGAGTAGCCTTTTCGGGACTAGAATTTTTGTGAACCAGAGTAGCCCTTTTCGGGACTTGAATTTTTTTGAAAGATCAGAGTAGCCCTTTCGGGACTAATTTGTTTAAAGATCAGAGCAGCCCTTAGAGGGTCTGAAACTTTGAAAATCATAGTAGCCCTTTTGAGACTATATTTTTCAGAGAGATCAGAGTAGCCCTTATTGAGACTATATTTTGAAAGATCAGAGTAGTCCTTTCGGGACTAATTTGTTCAAAGATCAGAGCAGCCCTTAGAGGGTCTAGAATTTTGAAAATCAGAGTATCCCTTTCGGGACTATATTTTTCATAGAGATCAGAGTATCCCTTTCGGGACTAAATTTTAGAGAGATCAGAGCAGCCCTTTCGGGAGTATAATGTTTAAAAGATCAGAGCAGCCCTTAGAGGGTCTGGAGTTTTGATAAATCGGAGTAGCTCTTTCGGGACTATATTTTGTTTTTAAGAATCAGAGTTGCCTTTAGAGGGTCTGGAATTTTTTAAAAAAGATCAGAGTAGCCCTTTCGGGACTATATTTTGATAAGATCAGAGCAGTCCTTTCGGGACTGTAATGTTTAAAAGATCAGAGCAGCCCTTAGAGGGTCTGGAATTTTGAAAGATCAGAGTAGCCCTTTCGGGACTATATTTTGAAAAGATTAGAGTAGCCCTTTCGGGACTATATTTTGAAAAGATCAGAGTAGTCCTTTCGGGACTGCATTTTGAAAAGATCAGAGTAGCCCTTTCGGGACTGTATTTTGAAAAAGGTAACCATAGGCAGGTTACTGTGAATATGATTTTAAAAAGGTAACCATAGGCAGGTTACTGTGAATTTGATTTTGAAAAGGTAACCATAGGCAGGTTAGTGTGTATTTGATTTTGAAAAGGTAACCATAGGCAGGTTACTGTGAATTTGATTTTGAAAAGGTAACCATAGGCAGGTTACTGTGAATTTGATTTTGAAAAGGTAACCATAGACAGGTTACTGTGGATTTGATTTCGAAAAGGTAACCATAGGCAGGTTACTGTGAATTTGATTTTGAAAATTTGGAACTTGGATCTGAATATGAACGTTGAGATTTCGAATCTTGAGATTTTGAAATATTGATTTTGAAATTTTGAATTTGAACTTTGAAAGTTTGATTTTGAAATTTGAAAACTTAATCATAGGAAGGTATTACTGCACAGATTTTGGGAATCGGAATCAGTGACCGTAGAAAGGTGTTATTGAATTTTGAATTTGATGACGATGATTTTTTTTGAAGAAGTCATTCTAGTCTGAAACTAGAGATTGACAGGTTTCTCTTACTCTTGTGATGCATTCTTTGTTTGAGTGTCTGTTTGGAGGGGCGCTAGTTTCGGGAGTATAAGTTGACTCCTATGCTCAAGGAGCTTGTCCAGAGAGGGATATTTACTTCCCGGGAATTGAGGACTTATAGTCTAGCTTCTGCCTCATTGGATTATTTGTTCGGATAGAGAGGCATTCTGATATGGTTTAGTTGCATATACCATTGCGGGTGGCCTGCTATTTGCTGGATGTAGATCTATCAGGCACTGAGACTGATGTCGTGATGATTTCTTGATACAGAGCGGTTTGCTAGGACTTGCTGGGATTACTGGGTGTAGGTCGATCAGGCACTGAGACTGGTATCATGATGATTGTTCGATACAGCGAGGTTTTCCAGGATTTGCTGGGCTTACTGGGTGTAGGTCGATCAGGCATTGAGACTGTTATCATGATGATTGTTCGATACAGAGAGGTTTGCCAGGATGTGCTGGGCTTATTGGAAGCCATCTTTTGGAGAGACCTGCAGTAGTTAGCATTCTGCATTCTATGTTTGTTTTTCTGTATAGAATGTCAGTGTAATTTTTTGTGTATGAATATAGTTCTACTTTTGCAATACATATCAAATAAGCACATATATTCAGAAGCATTTATGATTCTCTGCTAAGAGAGATTGATATTCAATTTATGTTAATCATTTGAAAATAATTTTATGAACAAGGCTTCGTCGTTTGATCGAAGGCGAAAACCTAGATTCATCCTTTTTGTGTGAACGACTTCATAATCTTTAGCACATGATGCGACAGACCACTGGACCGAATCGAACTAGATCTTCAGGGAAGCTGATTCCTCAGAAGACCGATTTTCGCATAGACATCTGTTCTGACTTCACCGCTGTTCAGAGGTGTTTAATAGTTTTGACTGAATTCGGAGAGTGGTTCAGTGTGTGTGTGTGTGTATTTTGTTGGCTTTTTCTTTATCCATTTTTGCCGTAACTCCCTTTTGGGTTGATCGTTACGCTGGATGTCTTTTGTTTTTGTTCCGATTTTGCTACGGTCCCCTTTCGAGTTTTAACCGTACTGGATTGATCCATTTTTGTTGTAGCCCCCTCTCGGGTTTTGACTATACAGAATTTGTATCCCCTTTGTTTTTGCTATGATTACCTTTTGGGTTTTAACCATGCGGGGTTTTCCGATCTTGCCATAGTTTTCCTTCTTAGGTTTTAACTATGCCGGATGACGATTTTTTTTGAAAATGATTCGGATTTTGACTTTGACAAGGCACAAACTTCTTGACCAAGGTCCGATGATTTAGAGTGAGCATGAGCACTTCTATTATGAGGAGAAGCTGAAGAATTCAGAAAGAAATAGGTAGAGATCTTTTGTAGAATCCCCTTTTTTTGTTTGTGTAAAGGGGGTAACGATTTTTTTGATCATCGTATGAACATGATGATAATAGTTTTTTTGCATCGCTCTCGTCAGATAAGAGGAGAAAAGGAAATTTGTATTGAAGCCTCAAAAGAGAGAGTGGAAATGCTACTACACTCAAATTTCACCGGATCAATTGTCAAGAAGATGATGTCTTTAACGAAGTCAGAATTTAATCATTGAATTTTGAAACAACTGCTACTAATTAGACATAGTAGAGCTTTAGTATGTCAGAGTTTAGGGGGAGAGGGAACTCGGGTCCATACATATCTGTTAGGATGACGGCTCCGCCTGATAGCATCTTGGCTACGATGGAGGGTCCTTGATAAATCGGGGGAGAACCTCCCTTTTGCTTTGTTTTGGACGGGAAAAATTTGTTTCCGTACCAAGTCATCTTGCTGAAAGATTCTTAACCGTATATGTTTGTCGGAGCTTTCGGAGATTCTTCGTTTGATAGTTTTGAGAGTGGGAGACTGTTGCTAGTCTTTTCCCATTTAAATTCTTCGTCTTGACTTAGAATGACGACCGAGGATGGCTTCGTAGTCATAGACTAGGGAACACTGCGTTGCCCCAGTAGAAATCTGTATAGATGTCCGATAGCCATTTTGAAGACTCAGGGACATAGATGAGATAGATCTCTGTAGGATTTGGGCTTGACGCCTTCTGATTTTCTAATTTCTATATTCACACTTGTTTGTTGACTTCCGATCAAATCCTAATCCGATTTTGTCTTTGAAGTCTTACTCTCGAAGTGCTTAAGTTTGTTCGACTGTTTCCAACGTGAAAGGATGAACGTTCGGTTGTTGTTGTTTTTTGAAAATTTTTGATTTGTTGTTTGCATGTTATCTTAGCAGGGAAGATAAATGAACAGAATATATGAAACTTTTCTTGACATATAGATGTGACAAGATAGAAGAACATATATTATACAAGCATGCTGACCTACCGCGATTTACCAAGAGGTGTTGGCTTCATGGATCGGGTATGCCGTCCAGTTTTAAATTTTCTCCCCTGGATGAGCGGGGTGGATGATACTCTGTATACTTAGATTTCATGACAGAGGGTCGATTGTGGCGGTTTGCAGTTCGCCAGACATTTGCGTTTTCTTTTGATAGAATTATTTTCTTCCCACCGAGATATGACAGCGAGCGGGAATTCTCCAGAGATCCTTTCCTTCCCTAGTGGTTCGGGAGTGGATTGGTGGTGACATTGGGAGGCAGCTTCGCATCCTCCAAATTTATCATTCCAGAGTCGATAAAGTCTTGGACTTTGTGTTTCAACGTCCAGCGATTTTCTGTATCATGACCGGTTTGGCTAGAATGTTACAAGCATTGGAGATCTGATCGATGATGGGGAGCAGGAGGATTAGGTTGTGGTCGCAAAGGAACGGGGTTTAGATTCCCCGAGGCCATGAGGCGCTGGAGTACTTCTGACATTGTTACAGACAATGGAGTAAAATTCCGGTTATTTAGATTTCTTCGTGGATATGACGGAGCATTTGTAGGAAATGGACTCTGAGGTGCTGAATTCTCAAAGTTTTGACTTTGATATGGGTTCGGAGGGTTTTGATACACGCCCTGTGGCGGGTTTTGATATGCACCCTGTGGCAGATAGTAGGGTTGTTGTTGTCGTTGGGGGTAACTTGGGTACCCTGGTTGAAAAGAGAATTGATTGCTGGGTCTCGGGCCCGGCGTGACTGCTAAAATTTCAGTCTCTTTGGCCTTTTTCCCGGGAGGCTTCTTGGCATATGATGCTGAAGTATCCTCCGACTTGGCATATGGATCAAGTATTTTGCCGGTCTTGACACCGTCCTCAATCATCTCCCCTAGTAGGATGATCTCATTGAAAGATCTCCCGATGGAGGTGCAGAATTTTTCATAGTACATCCCTTCGTACGTCTGTACAAACAAATGGACATACTCAGATTCGGCAAGAGGAGGGTCGACTTGAGATGCATGATCTGCGGAAAGTCTCCTCTGGTTGTTGCTTCATACGGATGAGAAAGATGCGGTCGACAGCCATATCTGCATTGTGCCGATACTGACGTACAAACTCTTGAGAGAGGTCTGTCCAGGAATGAAAGCGTTTTAGATCCAGGCGGGCAAACCATTGTACGACTGCCCCGGTCAAACTGTGTTAAAACAGATGCATCATTAATTTTTCCAGGTCTGGATAACCGCACAGCGCTCCAGCATAGAGGCGCAGATGTGTCATGGGTTCCCCGGTACCATTATATTTAGAGAAATCTGGGATCTTGATTTTGTGTGGCAAGATCATGTCCGGATAAAAGCAAAGATCTTCGAAGATGGTCGAAGTATAGGTATTTGGCCCTTGGAGGGATTTGAGTGCATCCTCCAGTTTTTGAACCTTCAGGGTCAGAGGTGCATCTTCCCTTTTTGTAGGGATCTCATCCAGGTGACTTTCTAAATCGTCCTGGGCATACTGGAAAGCAGGGAGAACCGGAAGATGCTATGTCTGGACCGGCAGAGTAATGATTGTAGGGGGCTATAGAGAGTTCCCCATAGGCAGGACTAGATTTGCAGTCGACGTGAGTGGAGCGGGCTGTGGTGCCGCTTGACCGTATACTGCCCCAGTGTTAGGTGGCAGTTGTTGTGAAGATAACGGGTCGGCCCCGGTTCGCTGGACAGTAGGTGGATTCTGAAGTCGAGCCATCAGAGTTTCTACAAGGGCCTGCAGATTTTCAACTGACTGACGGATGGTAAGATGTTCCTCCCTAGACACTGTCTCCGGTTCCCGGGGAGTTTGATTGAGTATTTCATCGGCCATTGCTCTAGCAAGGAATCATGTGATTCTCCTGTCTATATGATCTGGATGAGCCGTGTCTGTACCTGTATGGCAACACTAAGCTCAGATCAATATACAAGTAGAATGTCTTCGGGTGTATTGGAGATGTACGGACTTCCTTGGAGATTTAAAATTCAGGACATGCCTCGGACATGGAGTCTGGAGGATAGTCTTGGATTTGTAAATTCTCGGGAGATTTTGAAACGACAAGTCCGTAATCTACTTTTGACCAATACCCCTAGAGATGCTGACGATTTATGATATCTAGTAGATATATGCATAAAGAGATAGTCTTTGGGATGATTGGAGACGTATGGACTTCCTTTTAAATTTTAAAATTCGAGACGTACCTCGGACAAAAAGTCTGGAGGATGTTCTCGAATTTGTAAATTTATGAGGAGATTTTGTTGGAAAAATGACAAGTCTATAGCCTATCTCGACCGACGCTAATGCATTTTGAAAGCTTTGGATCTTTAGCAGATATGAATATAAGAATTCCCCTCGGAATGCAAATATTTCCTTAAAACAGTAAATAGGGTTTTTGGCTGACTCTTTTTCTGGCAATCTATATGCAGTATAAAGCTATATTGGCTGATAAGGTTTATTGGCTCCCAAATCTTCAGACCTCCAGCCCCGTTAGGGAAACCATCGTAGAGTCGGTGATTTGGTTGGGGTGCCTCATTTCCTGCTACGGACTTTTTAAGGTCGCGTTAGCTTACTGTCGGGCCCCCGATAGGTTGATAGGGTAGCATCCATTTTGGACAGTCATGACTTCCACCCAAAACAGGTAATGATTCAAATGATGTATGGAAAACGTACATGTGCAATGTAAGTAAGTTTTTTTTTTGAAAATGAGGGAAAATTATTTTTGCAGTTATATCAATGAGTAGAATATAAGCAGTAAATAAAGTTTCAGCGCAACAATTTTTATCAACGCAGAACCTGTTTAGTTTAGAGACGCGTCCTGTAATCTTCTTGAAAAGAAATAAACACGATGAAGATCAGTAATAATAAGCCGAGAATTGATTGATTTCGAAATTCTGGAAGAGATTTATTTTTGAAAAAGTTTTCGCAAGCCGAAATCCTCGAAGTCCCCAGAAGGAATCGCCAACTGTCGCACCGGGAAATTCTGTCGTCCTTCCGTCGCCTCCCTTTCGATGGCGGGAGCCGCTTTCCGAGACGGGGGAAGATACGCTGTTGGGTTTTATTTGAAAAAATGGGGGTTTGTTTGAAAACCCGTGGTGGCCTGAGTATGCCGATTTCGAAATTTACAGAATCGCCACTTAGCATCGAGTTTTGGTGTGCCAAGTCACTGGTATTTTGTTTATAAAAAATGTCATTTTGTTTTGAACAAGATGTCTTTTTATTTATTTTGGGAAAGGTGTCTGCGGAACCAGAAATTCGAGTTCGAGGATTTAATTACGAATGAGGAAGGTGTTAGGCACCCCACTCGTCCTTTCGGTACTTCTTTTTCAAAAGTAAATCTCTTTTCGATCCGAAATCAATTGTTTCCTCGGCTAAGAGAAATATAAAATTATTACTGATTTATGTATGCAATGAAAGACTCCTGGATATAGTTGTTGACGGGCGGATTTCGGCTCGGTTATTTTTAGAAAGAATTATTTTTTGAGCCGGACGAAACTTCGGCGAAAAATGGTTTTCTACTGTCGGACAGAATTCTGACTGTGTTTGGAAATGATTTTGTTCTGTTAATTTAATTTCATTCACGACAGTCGGACAGAACTTCGATTGTGGATTTTTATTTTGTTTGAAAGTGTTTTGGGGAAAGCGAAAGTTAATCACTAAAGAGAGATAGAATATATATGTTGTAATATATATATGGACAGAAGTATAAGATATCATATG
>NMUG010006461.1:0-12576 GCA_002855965.1 Monotropa hypopitys | reverse complement strand
CGATTTCATTGATGTAAATTTCATACTTATATTGTTTTAGAATTAGTCTAGATCTAAGTTTTAAGTCTAATCTCGTTTTTGGGGGAAAACCTAAATTTTTTATCTTTGTAACTTGGATTTTTTTTATGAAACAAAGAGTTGTGAAGACCACCAAGGGAGTATGTGTAATGTTTTTATGTATAGAACACTCTAGTATGGATGATTTTTGAAGTTTTAGACATAAAAATCAAGTTGGTAGAAGTTGGAGAAGAGATTACTCGATAAATCGCCAAAATCTGCTTAAACCAGACATTTTCGCTCAAGCCAGGAATTTTCGCTCGAGCGAAATCCTTAGGCTCGAGCCAAAGGTCAAGCGTAGTGTTTTGCCAAATCTCTGGAGTCGAGTAAACCATTTCGCTCGAGCAAACCATTTCGCTCGAGCGAAACTGATTTCGCTCGACAGTTCACTCGAGCGAAAGATCGAGCGAAAGTGGAAAATTTGGGATCTTTAATGATTTTTGCTCGGGTTTGGACTAGAGATGTTTACGGAAGATATTGGGGAGTATTTTGGGATCCTAATGAGTGGTTTAAAAATAATCAATTATTAAATTAATAGTTTATGGAAGCAAACCATGATGAATGTTGTTTTAAATTAACTTAATGATTTCATTTTCTCTTGCCAATTCTTATATATATGTCATGTGGACTTAAATTTACAGTTTGTTTTGACAGGAACTCGTGAGGAAGGCATTGAGGCCTCACACAAGGGCAAGGAGAAGGTTTGAACGTCGGTAATTGGTGAGTGTAAGTCTATAGTATTTTGAGAGTACTTTGCTTGACTCTCAAAGTACATGTTTACTCATTAAAATTATTTTGGAAGTCTCTATATAATGTTTTGTACCTGGATTGAGATTGGAATAAGATCCAAATAATGCATGTTTCATTATAATTATATTTGGAAGTTCACTTCCTGCAGACTACACGTTAGACGTGTGAGTGAAATTTAACTAAATTGCATTGGGGGTAAAGCATACTATATTATATACATATGCACCTTGGAACGAAAGTTCTTGCAGACTACACGTTGGACGTGGGAGTGAGATTCTCCGGGTGATACACCCATTTTGGAGAGGGATATCCCCAAAATTGGTATCTTTATGATACATTTGAGAGTGTGTTGGGCACACGAACTATCACATATAGTGATAGCTATTTTGAGAAAGAAAAATGGAAGGATGTTTTGAAAATAGGCCTCGGCCATATACATATGTAAATGCATGGGATGCATGGGGTTGGGTGAATGTGTTTAGGGGTTGGACCCTTGTTCTTGCAAAGTTCAAATCTTGCATATTTTATTTAAATTCTCTTGCAAATTGTGAAATAAAAATATCATATTCACACCCTGGTTTCTTTGTGTTTCTTGAATGCTTAGAAACTAGGTCTTGGAGCTAGCGGTCTACTACTTAGCTTGTGGGAAGTCATGAAAGCAAATCTCGGAAGGTTGAAGATGAGGATTTTTAGATAGCTTGGAGTTATGACATATTATGGAAAGTTGGTTTGAGGAAATTTCCTTTTCTTTATATTAGTGTTTTGGTACTCTTCTAGTTGGGTACATGTTATCGGAAAACTTTATTATTTCTTATGGTTGTAGTAGTTGTTAGAGTGAGTCTTGGGATTTCCTTTTTACTCTTGATGATAATATGGGTTGTTCGAAATCTTGCTAATTGTTGAGTTTTAATGTTAAGAATTTTTTTATTCCGCATTATATTAATAGAAATTTTGGTAAGGGATGTTACAACTTGGTATCAGACCTTAGGTTTTAGATTTCGTGTTAGGGACCTTGTATAGGAAATATTGTGGTACTTGAGGTATGAGATTGGGGAATGTGATGTGATGGGTTGAAGTGGTGTTTTGGGACTATTGTGTGTGTCTTTGACACCTATGAGACTTGCCTTGAATTCTAATTAGAAGGACGCCTGATCAACGTTCCCTTCTAGTGTGAAGTCTTGGAAAGTCGAATAGAAAGCACAATATAACAAAATGCTAGGATGTGGCGGTAGTGGTGTAGAAGCTAGTAGTGGACCTTAGGATGTCAAGTCATGCACTTAGATAATTGAGGTGTGTATCTAACGTGTGCATTTTTGGCATCTAGCTCTTGTTTCCACGTGGTTGTTTCTTTGTGTTGTGAATTTCAGGAAAAACAATGGAACAAAATAATCAAATTTCGGAAGAGGAGGAAAGTGTGAATGGAGTAAATTCTGGGGGAAGTGTTCCACCCGTGGTACCGGAAGAAGCAAGAATGATGGCGGCCATAGCTTTATTGGCTGAGAATTAGAATAAGTTTATGCGTGGAGGAATGAAAGAAATTTGGAGAGAGGTGCGAATACTAAACTATTAGAGAGGTTTAGGAAACTATGTACGACTATGTTTGAGAGGTCAAGTGATCTCAAGATTGCGGAGGAATGGTTGAAAGAAGTAGAGCTAGTGCTAGATACAATGGGGGTCATGGGCGAGCAAAGAGTGATTTTAGCCACTTTTCTTTTTAAGGGAGAAGCTAGAGATTGGTGGAACTCTATTAGGAGGGCTGAGGGAGTACCGACACTTAGAGTTGAGCCGGGTGCTCCAAGAGGGATCACTTGGGATAGATTTATTCAGTTTTTTAATGAACAATTTTATCCTGAGAGTTTCAAATATGAGCAAGAGATGTCTTTTACAAACTTGAAGCAAGGGAACATGTCAATGGTGGAATATGAGGAAAAGTTCATAGAATTGTATAAGTATGCACCGGATATAGTAAACACTGAACAGAAGCGATGTAAAAGATTTAGAATGAGATTAACCAATTTGGTGAGTTCGAGGATGTTACCATTTAAAGAGAGAAATTTTGCAGATTTAGTGGACATGGCCAAGAGAATGTGGTCGGATATTCAATCATTTCGAGCAAGGGAGGAGAGTAGAAAGAGGCAGAGATTTGATCAAGGTGGAAACTCAAAAGGGAGAAGCTTTAAGGGAGGAAATTCAAAATTGGGTTTTAGCAAAAATCGAGGTGGTAGTGGTAATGGGAGCCAAAGGAGTGGGTGGAATGGGAAAAGAGAGGAGAGTGTGAATCGGCCTACATGGTCTAATGGGAAAGATTTTTCAAGGAAGTGTTTCAAGTGTCTTGCTGAATAACATGGCTAGAGATTGTGACGCAAATGTGATTAAGTGTTTTAGATGTGGTGGATTGGGGCATAAGCCATTTCAGTGTGAGCAACAACCAATGCAAGGACATGAAGTTTCAATGGAAAGTGCTGTGGTGGGTACAAACAAGAACACGGCAGGGACGACAACACATGGCAGAGTATTTGTGTTGAACAAACAAACGGCTCAGGCAAATCCAGATATGGTGACAGGTACTATCCGTATTTGTAACATTTATGCTCGTTTCTTGATAGACTCCGGTGCTACTCATTCTTTTGTGTCATCTACTTTTGGCGTGCGTATGGGTAAAACATTGTCACCACTTGATCACACATTGCTTGTATCTACACCTATGGGGGATGTACTCTCACTAGATTCATATTATCCGGGTTGTGATATGTGTGTGGAGAAAGAGACTTGGAAGGTAGATTTGATACCTATAGCTATGATAGACTTTAATGTAATATTAGGGATGGACTTTTGTCTTATGCTACTATAGACTGTGTGAGAAAGGAAGTGATTTTTTGGGTTCCGGGTAAAACAGAAGTAAAAATTTATGGAGATAGAGTGGAGAGCCCTAGTTGCATTATTTCTTCTTTGAAGTCTATGTCGATGTTGAGAAAGGGATATTTGGGATACTTAGCATACATGATGGATTTGGAGAACAAGACAGGTGAGGTTGTTGATATTCCAGTGGTGAGAGAATTTCTTGATATTTTTTCTGAAGAGTTGTCGGAGGTAGTGCCGGATAGAGAAATTGAGTTTACTATTGAGTTGATACCCGGTACGAGTCCAATTTCGATTGCACCTTATAGGATGGCACCCGTGGAATTATATTAGCTTAAGGTTCAACTTAAGGAATCGATAGAGAAAGGTTTTGTGAGACCTAGTGTATCACCTTGGGGAGCGCCAATTTTATTTGTTAAAAAAAATGATGAGACCATGCATATGTGTATAGATTATAGACAGTTGAATAAAGTTACAGTGATGAACAAATATCTGTTACCTAGAATCGATGATTTCCCATTAGATGGAGCATAAAATGCACTAGTCTGGATGTGCCCTTCTGGGGGCGATCCGCACATAACAAACAGTATGCTAGTGGAATCTTCGGGTGAGTCACGCATTTGTCAATCCTCTCATCAGTTCTTGTGGTGGGGCATAGCGTTGGCCCTTAATATTGGGGTACAACATTTTTTATATCACAAAGAAAGACAGAACATAATACATGTTGATATAAAAAGTTCCATATATTGATTTTTGTTTTTTCAAATAATCCCATAAAATAAATGTTTGTTTACGTTAACTCGTGTCATTTTTTGTATATTTTATATTTTTTTTAGAGTAAACGTACGTAACATGGGGATTGTGGCTTGTAGTTAGGGATGCAAACGAATCGAATCGAGCCGAACTTTAAAATGTTCGTGTTCGGTTTGTTAAGATTTTAGCAAACTCGAACTCGAACTCAGTAAAATTTTGACGAGCCGAGCTCAAGCCGAACTCTACTACGTTTGACTCGAACTCGAATGCATTCACGAACCTTACCAGAGAAGAAACAACATCTATTTATGCATGCAGAAGGGTCTAAGCTACAAATAAATAAGTTAAATTATTAGAAACATATTGATGACGTCGATTTCTGGTTCTTCCTCTGAATGCCTTGACATCCTGCACACGAAAACATGACACCGGCTTGATGCCTGTCAAATAATCTCTGACGATCAAGTTAGTGAATTTTCCAATAGAGATAAAAAAGGGAATTGAGAGAGAATAGTGTATTGCCAAATGTTTTCGTACATGTTACCATAACCATCACCATCATTATATACTGCTCCCTTATTTTAGGAAGGCTTTCGAGAATATCTGCAACGTTTCCTTATCCATTGCACACGCTCCCGTGATTCTAGGCTGACATCCCGAACTTCCGTTTTGACTTAGCAAAGCTCTTATTTTAAATAGTAACTAGGCGGAAAATCTTGGCTATAATAACCTGAGCTGAGGTACCTTTTATATGCTGACGTAGCAACGACCTCAGGGCCGACCTAATTATAATGACTTCATGGCTGACCTGAGGTCCACCCTACAATGCCAAGGTGTGACCCAAGAACCGACTTGAGTACGGCTGCTGAGCTATCAGCCCAGCACCCCTTATCAGCTACTCCCCTGTTTTTACCGATCATAGGTGGAGGGCTATTTTGGTAAAAACACATTCAAACCACGCCGCCACCCTTTGGGTACCCGTGCTCATTTAATGTGTGATATGAAGCATCCCATGCTTGCCACGTCACCAAATTAGGCCCGTTTATACAGGAATGAGGGGACGGTGGAGATCAGATGCCTCTTCGCTTTTCCTGGGGCAGTCATCTCCTTTTTTGCTCTCACTGTTTCTTTTAAAAGCGTACTGCGTATTTCTTCCAGGCTTGTCGAGCACCCCTTCGCCATCTAGGTACGTCCTCTCTCCTTTTTCTGTTCCACTTGACTCCGTGATCCTAGGAATATGTCTGACCTAGAACACACCGTAAATGTGAGCGATAATACGGAGGAGGAGGTGCCTCTCATAGGTCGTGGGGTTAGGGTTTTGGCCATAACAGCTGGCACTCCCCTAGAAAGTGAAATAGTGGGAACCTCTGAACAATCGCCCGCCCCATTATATTCTAGACCAAAATTCCGTTGTTCCGCTCTCTCCCATTCTTCCATTGTGGACTCTGATGCCCTGGATGTCATACTTCGACAGTTTCAAATTCCAGAGTCTGTTCGTCTCAGGATTCCTGGTTCGGATGAGAGAGCCTGCGACAGTTATCCTGATGAAATTTGTAATTATCAGGATGCCCTGGAAGCTGGCTTACGGCTTTCTTTCCCAAAAATTGTAAGGAAAGTCCTCTCTAAATTTGGCCTTGCCCCTGTGCAATTGGCCCCCAATGGATACAGGCTTCTTATCAGCTGCGCCATTTTGTGGTTAGCTGCGTCAGACGGCCAGAAGTCCCTGAGTGTTTCCTCCTTTTGTAAATTTTTTTCCCTCAAAGAGGTCCCTCTTACCGAGGGGTGGTGGTACTTTATCAAGAGACCACACTCTCCTCAGGTGGTAGGCAAGCTACCCTCAGCAGTCAAGGGATGAAAAGACAAATTTTTCTTTATCAGTGGCTCTGGGTGAGAGTTTCATAGCTGGTAAGATGAGCTCGCCCCCTACATTTAGAGGAAATGGGGGATTCCCTCGTCAAGGTGTGAGCATTGAGCATTTTTCTTCAGTTGATTGTGTACTTCTGTCTTGTTCGTGTGCTTTCTATGACTCATTCCCCCCATATGTTTCAGCAAGGGAGAAGACGTCTGCTTCCTTAGAGCAGAAGGAGCATATTGAGCGTGTGGAAAAGCATAGTGTTAACGACCCAGATCAGTTCGTCTCCTCCGAAAGTCTTTCTATCTATCTCATGGGACCCGAAGTTGGAAGTGAGGCCTTGTTTTTAGAAAGAGGTATTTTGCCCGTACCCCTTGGGTCCCAATGTGGGCTAATTTCTTACATTGTTATTGGTATTGCAGAGATATCAGATCAGAAAATGGCTCCTAAACTGAGCAAGGAGGCTTTAGCCCGACTAAAGGCAGATAGGGGGAATCTGGCCCCTGGCCAGGCTGCTGGTAAGAGGAACAGGACCACCGAGGGTGTCCCTCGTGCTGCCTCCTTGGCCCTTCCTCTGAGCGTCACCCCTGCCATGGCTCCATCGGCGGAGGATGTCTTGGTATAAAAGTCGATAACTGAGCTGGAACAGTCCTCAGAAGCTGATCTGAGAAAACACATATTGGTCCCCTCTAAAGAGAGTGATAAGGACAAGGCAGCACAGGTCCAAGTGAAGGACGACGGACCCATGGTCCTGTTTGACGATGATCATGCCTTTGACAAAGGCTAAGTGCATTGCATCTCGGGCCGATATGAAGTATCTGGCTGATCAACAACCTGCGACCATTTGTCAGCAGTTTTTGGTAGAGCTGAGCAGGGTAAGTTTACACGACTTTTTCATCCTTTGAAGTTTTCAACATTTTTGATGGAATGCTTATCCTCTCTATTCATCAGGTTTTCACAAAGGGTGTTTTCATAGCCCAAGAGGTGACCAAGTCCTCGCAATAGCAGGAGAAATTGATCAAGAAAAATCAAGATATTCAACACCAAATAAGACAAGCTCAGTCCGAGAGGGATGCTGCAGCGCTGACCTTGAAGAGGAAGGAGATAGAGCTACAACAGTTGGTAGAGGAGAAACTTGCTGTTGAAGAGAAATTGAAAGCAGAGGAGTAGAAGTTGAAAACAGAGGTGGCCCATTGTGCTCGTTTATCTGAGGATTTGGAGAAGGTTGCTGCGGAGAAAATCCAGGAGGAAGAGAAAGCTTCTATTTCCCTGATCAAAGCTGAAGAATGCCTCAATCAGCTTCAGGAGATCCGGAACAAGGAGCAACAAGTGCATATGGAAGAAGTGACATCGAGCTACTTTGAGGGTTTTGAGGAGATGCGACGTCAATGCATTAGCAAATACCCAGACTTGGACTTCAGTACTCAACAGTTTGAGATAGTCAGGGAGGATTCTACTATTGTCGGTGAGAGAGATGATGACTTGGGTGTTGAAGTCACTTCTCAGAATCCCAATGCTGCTCCAGCAGATCCCCCGGCTACTAATGGAGTTGACAAAATAATTCATGATGCTATCGCATTCGCTGAGGCGGGGATAGTGGCTGACAAAGTTGTTGAGGAAAAGTAGAAAACATGTTTTAAAAGTTTTGATTTTCTCTTTTCTGTCTTTACCGACCGAGCTCGGTGTTTCTTTTATTTTTGTCATGTACTGGGTTGATGTGGACTATGACTTTCCGGTTTTTGTTTTTAATGCTGTTGGGTTTTACATTTTGCCGTGCCTCATGGTCATTTCCATCAGCTTGTACTGGCACTTATTGCCATAGCAAATTCGAATCATTCTTTAGCATGGGGCTGAGCTGCACCGTGGTGCTGAGCTGGCTTGTGCCTTAGCACTATTCGCCGTGGTGATTTGATTCATGCCTTAGCATGGGGCTGAGCTGCACCGTGGTGCTGAGCTGGCCTGTGCCTTGGCACTATTCGCCGTAGCGATTTGAATCATGCCTTAGCATGGGGCTGAGTTGCACCGTGGTGCTGAGCTGGCTTGTGCCTTGGCACTATTCGCCGTAGCGATTTGAATCATGCCTTAGCATGGGACTGAGCTGCACCGTGGTGCTGAGCTGGCATGTGCCTTGGCACTATTCGCCGTAGCGATTTGAATCATGCCTTATCATTTAATGATACATTCATGGATACATTTTGGACGGAAAGTGAATAGAGTCTTTCATTCCATCTAATCCGTGCCACCAATACAACTTAATGAAGTGAATTATGATCGCGAGAGCAATATAATTTATGAATTAACATCCATGTTCATATCAGATTTGCAATCAAATGTTATGAAAATGACAGCTTTAAACAATCGTAAAAATGATGATGACAAAAATTACTTTAATAAGCCCCAGGGTTTCGGCAATTCTTTAAATGTTACCGTATGGGAATGTCATTCCCAGCTGGGATGGAGTTGCTCTTCTACCATTAATACTTCACAGTGGCGCCTGACGGAATAATTATAACATTCCCGAGATGTCTTTTGATCTCCCTTCATTTCCCCAATCCCCCCGGGGGTGGGGAACTTGACCTTGAGATGGTGCGTGGAAATCATTGCCTTGATTTTGTTTAAGAGCACTCTCCCAAGGATGGCGTTATACGCGGATGGTGAATCCACCACAATGAAATCCACCATGGTAGTCACCTGGCTCCCTTCTTCCCCCATAGTCACTAGGAGGGCAATTTGCCCTTTCGGATAAACTGCTTCCCCAGTGAACCCCACCAGAGGGGATGCCATTGGTTTTAGCCTCTCTCTTCCCAGCTTCAGCTGGTCAATGCATGCAGGAATAGAATATCAACTGAGCTTACCCTCCTGGTCTTAAAATTTGCAATGACCATATGCACTACAAGTGGGTCGTCGTGCGGGTATATTGTCCCTCTCTCGTCTTTCTCAGAAAAGACGATCGGCACTCCTGACTGCTTAGGACACTTACTCTGTCTTTCCACCGTGCATACCTCCACCGGGTCATCGGACCTCAATCTTCTCAAATGAGCCTTTCGAGCTGAGATGGACGAGCCACTGCCTATTGACCCTCCATGGATAACTCGGATTTTGCTAATAGGATCATTATTTTCTGGGACCCTGGCTCTCTCTTCCCTTCGCTGGCCTCCTCTCTGCGGCCTCTGGTCCCTCTTATCCACAAACCTCTGCAAATGGCCCCTCTGAATGAGGTCTTCAATCTGACCCTTGAGGTCAATACAATCATTCGTATATTGACCGTGGTCGCGATGGAAACGACAATATTTATCCCTGGGACGCCTGTCCGGGTTACTCTTGAGCTTCCCTGGCCACTTGATGTCAGGATCATCCCTCAAATCCCCCAAAATGTGCTCCACGGAAGCCACCAATGGGGTGTACTGCCTATGCCTCTCAGACGGGCCCCCAACTCTCCGGGGTGAGCCCCTAGTCTCTGGTCTTCTTCCACGGTTATCCTGCGCTGCTCCCCGTGGGGGGTCTTTTCTCTTACGATCAACTTGCACCTGGGCGGGTGCTGCAGAAGTTTGCTCATGAGGTCCCTCATCTCAGCCTCTCCGGGCGCTAAGAGCATCTTCCGCGTTCATGTATTTTTGAGCTCGGAGCATGAGCTCAGCCATATCTTGAGGGGGTCCTGTGTCAGACTAAACAACAACGCACCTGACCATAGTCTCGAGATGTAGGCCGCCATGGCCATCTTATCGTCTGAACTCTCAATTTGCATCGCCTCCTGGGTGAAACGAGATGTATATTCTCTTACAGACTCCCCTCTCTTCTATTTAACGGTCAACAGATAGGTGTCAGGCCTTCGATATCTCTGACCCGCTATAAAATGGCTCACAAACTTCTGACCCAGCTTCTTAAAAATACCAATACATCCAGGCTTCAGTTTGTTAAACCACATCCTGGCACTTCCCTTCTGAGTGACTGGGAAAGCCTTGTACATGACTTCATCCGGAATAGCCTGTAGAGTCATCAAATTTTTATAGGTCTCCAAGTGATCCAATGGGTCCGTAGTACCGCTGAATGACTCGATTACCGGCATCTTGAACTTGGACGGCAACGGCAGATCCAACACCCGTTGCGAAAATGGTGAGTCAGTAGTCTGTACCAATTCCTCCACTTTAACCGGAGTTTTTGTCTGTACACTCCTCTGGATCCTATCAATTTGCGCCTGTATATCTGCCAAAAGGTCTTCCTCTGGCCTCTCCATGGGTGGCTTAGCCCCTCTTACTGTTCCACTCGCTTGTGGATCTTGATGTTGGGACTGGTCATCTGCTCTCCTACCCTCATTCTCGTCCACCCTTTCGTTATTTCCCTCCGGATCCCGTAAGAGAACCCCATGGGCTTCTACGGGTAGATCTGGTTTTGCTCCGTTCTGCTGAGCCTTCAGCGTCTGATTCTCACGGCGAACATCTTCTAGACTTTTTGTTAACAGTTCCACCTGGCGCTGCATGGCCAGGAACATCTTCAGGGTAACGGCTGGGACATCTCTATGGTTCCTTCCTGCCATCGAGCGGGTGTTGACCATTCAGAAATCGGTCACCAATGAAAGATAACTCGGATTCCCACAGACGGTGCCAACTGATGACGTCGATATCTGGTTCTTCCTCTGAATGCCTTGACGTCCTGCACACGAAAACTTGACACCGGCGTGATGACTGCCAAATAATCTCCGACGATCAAGTCAGTGAATTTTCCAATAGAGATAAATAGGGAATTGAGAGAGAATAATGTATTGCCAAATGTTTTCGTACCTGTTACCATCGCCATCGCCATCATTATATACTGCTCCCTTATTTTAGGAAGGCTTTCGAGAATATCTGCAACGTTTCTTTATCCATTGCACACGCTCCCGCGATTGTAGGCTGACATTCCGAACTTCCGTTTTGGCTTAGCAGAGCTCTTATTTTAAATAGTAACTAGGCGGAAAATCTTGGCTATAATAACATGAGCTGAGATACCTTTGATATGCTGACGTAGCAACGACCTCAGGGCCGACCTAATTATAATGACTTCATGGCTGACCTGAGGTCCACCTCAAGGTGTGACCCCAGAACCGACTTGAGTACGGCTGCTGAGCTATCAGCCCAGCACCCCTTATCACATATCTATAGAAGTTTATATATTCATAAATTTTAAAAAATTTATTCTATAGGAACATATATTTACACCCATAAATTAATTTATGTATAATTTGTACATAAAATGTTTATTTTGTACGTATATTCTAGATTTGCAAGTCTAGTCGAACCGAATACCATTATGTTCAGATTCGGCTCATTTATCAAACAAACCTAAAATTGAAGTTTAAATGAACCAAACTCGAACAAACTTTTACCGAATCGAGGCTCGAATGATTCGCAAACGACTTATTCATTTACCGCCTTACTTGTAGTAGACTGATCGATTGGTGGTGAAGATAGCGAGGGTGGTGCTGGGGTGAGAGCTTTTCAAGGCTTCGTCAGTTAGGGGGCCTCAGGATGAATTTTAATAATATCCACTCATCTCTCTCTCTCTCTCTCTCTCTCTCTCACCCAGTTGTCAGTTTATAATTATCTTCCTGCTACCACCAACTCCCTCTATAATTAAGGAGCGTATGCTTGTCTTTTTAACCCTTTCTTTATTCTCTTTAAATTTGTCTTGGACCGAATCCCACGTTACCTGTCCCTCCCTCTGCCGTCTGCTTATTTCTCCTCCACTCCCTCCCCCAATGTCTTCTCCAAAGGTGAAAAAATAAAGCTATAATAAGGGAAAGAAAAACATATTCCCTAAAAATTCATGTAGTAAAAACACAGATGAAATACCCATTTTAATTTACAAAGGAACGAATGCAAATATCCTCACCCCTCAATCCCACCCTTCCCGTTATATGATTAATCCTCCTGAGCTAACTTCTCTTTCTATATCCTTTATTTTCTTCTAACATTAACAAGTTCCCTTCCCTATTCATCAATGTTTCTTCTTATGTTCTTCCAAACTTTCCTGTTGCCTCTTTAATTACTACTACATATAAACATATTCTTTCCAAAGCCTCCTTTTTTCCTCTTCTATTATGGAAAAAGAAAAGTGAAAGGGCAAAACGTTCCATCTTATTTTTGGATAGTAACACAGAGCATTATTGGAAGAAGAAAGAGTAAAGCATCGCTTCATCCAATTATTTACTTCTCTGGGTGGTCTTGTGTTGTGCAATCACCTTCCTTCAGGTATCCGTGTTTTCTTTCTAGTTTCATTGGCAAGTTCTGATTAGTTGATACATTCAGGATTAAAAAGATTTCGTTTTT
>NMUG010006460.1:0-12576 GCA_002855965.1 Monotropa hypopitys | reverse complement strand
GTGGAGAAATCAAGTAAGGGAAGAATTATTGATAAGAGCAATGACTTTATTATTGAGCCTTTGAGCCATATTTGTCTGTGGAACTAATCTTGCAGGGAACATTGTTAATCCATGAAACTTGTACTGCAGTATGTAGAAATTCACTCTAGCTTTATAGCTTATGCATTTTCTAAAAACATTTTAAGGTCAGGTTGAGGAATGATGTGGCAGCTCATATATAAGGATGTTTTTGGATATCTTTTCATTGTACCTTTTTGATGTACTGGGTATAGTTCAAGCCATATGATGTAATCCTGGAAACTTAATGAGAACATCTATATTCACTGCTCTGGTTTTTGTTCACACGCTTCCGCATATTTATATTGTTAAGGAATTTCTCAACTCTTTTATTAGGCCTTTAGCGAGCTTGCTCGTTGGCCCGGTCATGGACTCATTCCGAGATCGGGATGGGTTGTGACACTTTCTATACGGGAGAAGTTGCGGGAATCCCTCACAATGAACCCAGTGGAGACGATGATAGAGATGATGGACAAAGTGGAGCAGCATGCCAAGGTGGAAGATGATATTGCTTGGGAGACAGAGCGATCGGGTCACAAGAGTCATAAAACTAACACCATTAGCCAGAAATCCAAGCAAAAGAGGAAGTAACCCTTACTAGTAGAGAAGAAAGAAGAGAAAGAAGAGGTGTTGTACGCAGCACAGAAAACACCCAAGCCATGGCCTCAAGCTTATAAGGCTATCCGGACGACCGTCAACGTTCCAATCTTTCGGATGATCTAGCCAATAAAGGGCGAGCCATTCTAGAGATGGCCAAAGAAGCAAGGAGGAAACCGGGCAAAGCTAGAAGCAATGGGCCTTCGTTGCAGTTTTCATATGGAATTCAGTCACATGACTGAAGATTGCGACACATACAAAAAAGTGTTTGGAAGATTTGGTAGTTGTAGGACATCTCAAGCAGTACCTTGTAGGAGTAGAGAAAGTCCGCCAAGAGGAGCCATAGAGGGAAAGTTCCATAGAAGAAAGATTTTTAGCACCAATTGGTACTATTCATGTTGTTTATGGCATGGTAGAACGTGTACAAAGAAAGAGGGAAGGACATTCACACCATGTTCTTCAACTCCGGCAAAAGCGTGCAAGAGAAAGTGAAGCAGAGAAGATCTCATTTTCAGAGGAAGATCTCATTGGAGTGCAGGTGCCACACAATGATACCTTGATCATCACTCTAGAAATTGACGGTGTGATACAGAAAGAATTTTGGTTGATCAAGATAGTTCAACCGAGATTTTTTATTATGATGCATTTAAGACGATGGGATTAATGACGACAAATCTACAAGAGGCCAAAATTCCTTTGATCGGGTTCAGTGCAGAACCCGAATGGCCCCTTGGATTGGTGGTTTTACTAGTCGCGCTGGGAAGGTGATGATGAACACAAAGTTTTTGGTTGTGGATGTCCCTTCAGCGTATAATGCTATTGTTGGTCAAACATAGATGCATAGGATGGGAGCGATCTCATCTACCTATCATCAAGTACTTAAATTCTCTGGTCCTAAGGGAATTGAGTGCATAAAGGGAAATCAAGTGGCATCTAAAAGTTGTTTTGTGGCTTCTCTAAAAACAAAACAACGAATAGAGCAAGTAAAGTCCATCGAAGTACCTGATCAGTTAGTTCTGGAGGATGTTGGGAAGAATCCAGAAGACAGAGTGGTAGAAAATTGAAGAAAGTTTCTGTTTACCCAACGGATGAAGAGCATTATTTTCTGATTGGGGAGGAATTACCCAAGAAGGATGAAAAGGATTTGGTCCAAGTTTTGATGTATCACATAGACGTATTTGCATGGACTCCTCAGGAAATACCTTGCATAGATCCACAAGTTATCTATCATCGTTTGAATATCAATCCAAGTCACAAGCCGGTTTTGAAGAAAAGGAGATCGACAGTGTAACACACAAAGGCAGCGATCGAAGAAATGGACAATCTATAAAAGCAGAGGCAATTCGAGAAGTGTATAATACTATAGTGGTGAAGAAAAAGAATGGAAAATAGAGAGTATATGTAGACTTCACAGATCTCAATAAGGCTTATGCAAAGGACATTTTTCCTTTTCCAAAGATAGATCAGTTGGTGGATACAACGACTGAATTCAAGAGAATGAGTTTCCTTGATGCCTATAGAAGATACCATCAAATCACCATGTATGATCCAGATTAAAAAAAGACCTCCTTTATCACTCCTAGGGGCCTTTCTGCTACAAACTCATATCATTTGGTTTGAGGAATGTTGGAGCAACTTATCAAAGGTTGGCGACCATGATGTTCAAAGATATGCTTGGAAAGAACCTGGAGATTTATATTGATAATATGGTGATCAAGTCCAGAGAATCAGAGTCTCATTTGACAGATCTACACCAGGCATTTGAGGTACTTAGAAATTTTAAAATCGAAATTAAATGCTTCAAATTATTCTTTTAGTGTCAGTTTAAAGAAATTTCTTGGCCATTTAGTGACCAGAAGAAGAATTGAAGCCAACCCAGACCAGATTGTTGCCTTGCAAAATCTCCAAAGTCCGAGAAGGACAAAAGAGGTGCAAAGACTTACAGGAATGGTTGTTGCACTCAATAGATTTACAAGCAAATCATCAGGTAGGTGCAAACCATTTTTCAAGTTATTGAAGAAGCAAGCAACTTACAGTTGTATAGAGGAATGCGAGAAGCTATTTAAGAGTTGAAGAAGTATTTATCCAGTCCTCCATTAATTGTCACACTAGATCCAGAAGATGTACTCAAAGTCTATCTTGTCGTATCAAATCATGCCATCAGTACAGTCTTGTTCAAAGAAGAGGAAGCCAAGCAAAAATCAATATACTACGTCAACAAAACCTTTCTCGATGCAGAAACAAGGTACCTGCCATTGGAGAAGCTACTTTTGGCCCCGGTGGTAGCCTCAAGAAAACTGAAGCACTATTTTATAGCTCATGTGTTTGAGGTCCGAACCACTTATTCCTTAAAAAATGTATTAAAAATTGATTTTTCGGGAAGAGTGGCAGTCTAGTCTGTTGAGCTCGGGGAATTTAACATGCGCTTTATCTCGCACACAGCCATCAAAGGCCAAGTCTTGGTTGATTTTATAGCAGAGTTCTCTCTGGGCAGCCATCTTAGCCAGCAATCAGAAGAAGTTAATCTATCTACACCAATACCAATTCAAGAACCAACAGAAGAATCACGAGAACTAACAGCAAACCAGTCAGTAACAGAACCAGTAGAAGAAGACACTTTCCATCAATGGAAGATTTTTGTAGATGGATCCGCTTATAATAAAGGATCGGGAGTAGGAGTAGTTTTTTACACCAGATGGTTTAACTTTAGAACAGTCGATTCATTTGTCTTTTAATGCATCAAATAATGTTGAATAGTGTAGAGTTTTGCTTGCAGGACTTAATAGTGTGCAACAGTGTGGAGCCTATAATTTACTCATCCATTGTGACAATCAATTGGTGGTAAATCAATTGTCTGGAGAGTATGCTACTCGAGATGACCGGATGGCTTCTTATGCTTAGAAAATTAAAGAAGCCTTAGGCCATTTTGAGAAAGCACGAATTATATAGATCACATCTAAACAGAATAGCCATGCTAATGCATTAGCCTGCCTAGCATCCTCAGTGCTCATGGAGCTTCGCCAAACAGTCAATGTTGAATCCCTTCTATAGCCGAGCATAGAGATACAGAACCTAGAAGAAAACATGGATCTTGATCTCGGAGCTAGTTGAATGGATCCCATTATCGCCTTCATCAAGCACGAGACTTTAACAGAAGACAAGAAAGAGCCCACAAGTTAAGACTCAAAGCCACTCGATTCTCTCTCTCTCCAAGCCAGGAGTTATACCGAAAGTCTTTCATCGGACCCCATCTCAGGTATGTTCACCCAAGACTGGCTCAAAAGTTTCTTTATGAAATTCAAGAAGGAGTGTGTGGCAGTCATGTTTGTGGCCGCTCATTGGCACACATGGCAATCTCACAAGGATACTAGTGGCCTTGCATGAAAGAAGATAAAAAAAGTGTATGTTCAGAATTATGACAAGTGTCAAAGATTTTGTCCAATTATTCATATGTCTACTATTGACTTAGCCCCAATAACTAGTCCATGACTATTTGCTCAGTAGAGGCTGAATATAGTAGGGCCAATGTCAACAACAAAGCACATAAAAAAATATTTGTTGGTCGGAACAGATTATTTTACGAAGTGGATAGAAGCTGAACCGTTGGCAAAGATTACCGAGCATAATGTGGAGAAATTTGTTTTGTAAAACATAATCACTCGATTTGGAATCCTTTATACATTGGTGACTGATAATAGAATTCAATTTCAAGACAAGTTTAAGGAATTTTGTACGGGTTATAAGATCAAAAACTTTTATGCGTGAGTTGGATTTCCACAGATCAATGGGCAAGCTAAAGTATCAAACAAGATAATTATAGATAAAATCAAGAAAAGATTGGAGAAATCCAAATGCAGATGTGTGGACGAGTTACCAATTGTTCTATAGGCTTACCACACAACACCAAGGAGGTCTACTGGCAAAACCTCATTCTCCTTAGCCTATGGGGTGGAAGTAGTAATACCTCTTGAGGTGGGAATTCCAACAATCTAAATAGAAATGGTGGAGCAAGGGGGCAATAATGTGATTTTAGCAATGTATATGTACTTGGTAGAGGAAAAGCAAGAAAGAGCATTTGTGAAGCTGGCAGCATATCAAGCTCAATTGTCCAGATACTACAATAAGAAGGTACAACCCAGGGACTTCAAAATAGGAGATTTGGTGCTAAGAAAGGTACTCGACAATACCAAAGATCCAACAGAAAGAAAGTTTGGTCCAAATTGAGAAGGCATGTGTAAATTGTTCAATAAGGCAGGTCAAAGGGCTTACAGATTGGTAGATTTGGAAGGCAAGGTAGTGCCGCGTACATGGAACACTTCTAATTTGCACAAGTATTTTCAGTGATTGTATGAATTATCGAGAATCAATGAAATAATTTTTACTTCTCCAACTAAATGAGTCAAATTAATTACATGAAATCAAAATTTACACTTTCCTTCCATGCAAGGGGTCAATAATGATATGATATTGTGGCTGTTGAAGAAGACAAGTAAAAAAGAAGAAGGTTTGGGGCTACTTTTCTGATCATAAACCTTAGGGTGAGAAACCCGGGTAAATGACAAAATTGTCTTCTCGAACACCTGCAAAGGATGAAAAATCCATCAAGTGTTCAAAACAGAAAGATTGAGCTACTTTTCTTATAAAAAACTTAAGGTGATAAGCATAAGTTGATGATAGAATTGTCTTTCTGAGTAAGCTGCATAAAAATAAGAAATCCAATACTTGCTTAAAACAGAAAGAACTGGGGTTACTCTTTTGATCAAAAACTTAAGATGAGAAACTTAAGTTGATGACAAATTTTCTTCCCGAGAAAGCTGCATAAGGATGAGAAATCAAACACTTGCTCGAAATAGAGAAACCTGGGTAGATGATAGAATTACTTTCCCGAGCATACACTCAAAACAGAAAGAACATTCACAGAAAAATTGAAGAAAGTCAGCATTCAACTAGCGGAAAGACAGAAAGAAGATGAAATAAATGAAAGTGAAGGGGTTTAGAATCATTCTCAATATTAAATGAGGTATGATTTATTCTTTCAAGAAAGTTATTTGGTAGAAGTCTTTGAAATCTTAAAGTTTCTTTGAATTTTTGAATTAATTTAAAGTTTTATCCTAAAAGATAACTTATCAAAATTTCTTAAGAAAGGGAAATTCGAGAAAAGTGCAAGTGAAAGCAAACATTTCATTAAACTTGGAAAAAAATTCAAAGATGAGAAAAAGAAAGACAAGAAAAGAAAGCCCTAAACAGCTAGGGCAACATCATAAGATGCAACAATAGCAATGTCATCAGTTGGAGGAATATGTGCATCATCTGTAGGAGAAACTGGTTGTGCAGTAGGGTCCTTAGTAGGAAACACGACAGATGGAGAGGCATCAACATCTGAAGCTGGAGGTTGCATGGGAGCAGCACCAGGAACATGGTAAGGAATGTACTGGAACAGTGGAGAATCTTCTGGAGTCCCCAAGCATCTTAAAGCTTCCAACCAACCTTCCCTAAAAACGTATTGGTAAAGATAGGGATCTGGAGAATAAATATAGCTTTACAAGCTTCAAAATCGGATTCCCGGACAGCATTCACTATGGCAACAACAACCACATTTGTAGCATCAACATCTTTCTGCTGTTGCTCAATCTTGGCCAGTGTAGACTCCAACTGCAAAGTTAATTCAGATGATTATTTCTTTTCTTCATCGAGTAAGGTTGTGTGCACTTGCTGATTTTAGAAGCAAACTCAGTCTGAATAGCTTTAACATGATTCATTGCCGAAGAAACTTCTTCTTGCACGACAACCAACTGGGCCTCAGCCTGTCCATTTTATTTTGATATTCTTTTTTGGTTGGCCAAGACAGACTTAAGTTTTTGCTCTACCTATGTATATGAAGTTTCCAACAACACAGTTCTCTAGGAAGCCACATACATTTGTTGGAAGGTCTGCTGAAGGAATCAAAAGTTAAAATAAAGAAAACAAGGAAAGGATAGAAAGATTTAAATGTCAATAAATGTACCTTGAATATGTGGGATAAATAGAAGGACAGTCTAAGAAATGTTGGTTGGCCTTCGCTTCCATATCCTTAGGCAGTAGTAAGGCCTTTACCAAGGCCATGGAATTTCGAGGGCTCATAACCTGGTCGTCCACGTTTAGAGGCCTATCACTTCTGCCTAGATTAGAATTCCACCAATCTGGGACAACATGCTTCCCTTTTTAGTTGCGGTTCTAACGCGCTTTAAAGGATGGGGTTCTTGAATTGCAGGCATTGTAGTAGTCCCTTGGCATCTGGTTTTGCAAGGAATTAATTCTTGGGCGGGAATAGTGGGGCTTGTAGGAGCAATAACAAGAGCAGTAGCAGGGGTAAAAACATCAATAGATGGAGTGGTCGGGGGATGAATTGATGAAATTGGTGGCAAAGAAATGGATTCTTAAGAAGTTTGAGTTTTGGAGGAGTTTTGAGCAGAAGATTTCTTAACAACCTTTTTATACGCAAGACTGATGACATCAAAAGCCTCTTTGGAAGCCATATCAGAATCTGGACTATATCCAAAAGAGGAGGAAGCTTCTCTAAATTCACCTACAATTTCAACAGAAGGAGAAGGAGGATGAAAAAAAACCTTCTTCAAAAAGGTGTTCAATAGAATCTGATTTCTCATGTTTAGGTAAAGGGAAGTAATTTGTTTGGTCAATTTCTAAGTCAATGGGGTGATTGAAATGATTGCCCCGAACAGAGTCAGTGCAGGAAAATGAGGGGGAGATCGGAATGCCTAGGAGAATGGTACTAGGATCTGCTTCAGCAATATTAACTCGAGATGGGGGATTTGTTTCCCCTATACCATGGCTCGTACCCTAATAACTTATCGCAGGCCCTAGGTTTATAGGCAAGGGCAATTTTAATGTCGTCTTCCTGGGTCCCGAAGTGACTCTTGTTCCCAAGAGGATTAATTCCTTCACCTGAAAGAGAAAGAAACAAAGGTTAGATTAAGGAAGGAAGTATTATATGAAAGAATAACAAATAAGAAAAGTACTAACGAGAGTCTCCCATTTTATGGGGAAGGTAGATGGGTGGGTATTCGTTGGCAGGGTATTTCCAATTGCCGGTTACAATCAAACAATCTTCCTCCACTCCTTTGGAAGAGTTAGGGAGCATTTGTATAAGCTGTGCACATTTGGGACGGGGTTTGATATAATAGGTATAGTCCCCGAGAGGGGCCTCCGATGGATAAGTCAGTAACTGTAGGGGAAAAACAATTAGAAAATTGAGAGTCAGAGAGATGGAAGAAGAACCAAAAGATCAGTTCTGTGAATAGTACCTCAATGGGGGTATATATAGTCCAATCTGACTTGGTACCAAAAATGCAAACATGTAATGCACATGGAGGTCCCGGTGCTGACATCAGCCCTATTATGTTGTTGGGTCGTTGGGCCGACCCGAGCCACATCAGCAGTTGTACGGCCAAGCCCAGAGTGCTGCTATGCCGGAGGTCATTGTTCCTTATCACTACCGATGGTGGACCCCTCTGGCATAAGATCATTTGTCGGTAGAAGTTGTTCCTTCTCCTAGTGGGGAGTAGAATGCAGGGCTTCCTTGATGTCTGGCTGGATATGCCAGAGGTTGAAGGAGACTGCATGGCCGGCCCGGCTTGGCTCCTTCGAGTGTCTAGTGAGTCTGCTTTGATACTGAAGGGCATACAATGAACCACCGGTTCTATCCTTCGGCTACAGAGTGAGATATGTCGGAGGTCTGTGAGGCGGACGACCCTGGATTGCTCCGTAAGATGTGGGGTAGGGTCCGGACTGGCCGACTGATCTGGCTGTTAGGGTCCGGTCCGTACCCAGTGAGGTCCGGCTATTACAATATGTTGGTGGTTGTGCTCAGTAAGTGTATGTATGTGTGTGTGTCGCTCTGTGTGTGTGGATCATTGTGTGTGTGTCACTATGTGTATGTGTGTCATTATGTGTGTGTGTCATTGTATGTGTGTATTATCGCTGTGTGGATGGGTGGGTGTCGCTGTGTGGGTGTGGGTGCGATTGAGGGTGTATGAGTGCGATTGGGTTTGTGTGTGTGCAGTGTGTGTGTTTTGTGTGTGCTTTGGGTTGGTGAGTGTCGTGTGTGCTCTGTGTTGGTATGTATAGTGGCTATGTGTGATGGGTGTCGGGTTATTTGTATGTGTTGTACGGGATGTGTCGTGTGTAGGATGTGTGCTCATCTATGGCTATGTTGGTGTGTGATGTGTGTGTGGATCCCCGTTTCCCCGTTTGGCAACCCTCATTCCTCGTTTGGAGTGGGGATGGAGACCACAAATTGGTCCTCGTTAGAGATCGGGGCGGAGATGGAGGAGGAGTTCGAGGATTGGAGATGGGGATCATGGTATCCACCCCCACCCCATCCCGTTTCCATCCCTAGTAAAGATTGAGAAAAGAGTTGCGTTTCTTACAGGGTGGTAATGACATTCACCTCGGACACATGTAGTAATGCATGTAAACTTTGCAAAAATAACATTTTTTGATGAAATTTTCAGAGGGAATACTTTCAGATGTTACATGTATATAGAATAGTAAAATGATAAAGCAATAATAAAACAATTATTGGATGTGCACTTTTTTGGAATTTTGATGCTATTGTTTCTAAAACACAGAAAATAAAAATGTTAGTAAAATTACAACCCAAGAATTATTTTCAAGAAAATGGTTAGTTTTAAAATATGTGTACCTGAAATCTGCTAGTCCTAAGCAGAGTCACCAGGTGTAGCGTTTGAATTTTTCCCAAAGAGAATAACATCTTAGCTTAAATGCAATAATTTTTGAAAATACTATTTGAGCACAACTCGAGCTATTTTGTAAAATAACAGAGTCGCCGCTTAATTTTGATAAGGATGTGTTAGGTCATCCAAAATTCATCATTCATACGAGAATGGTTTTATGTAGTGACTCTGTTTGATTTGCGTACCAGAAATATGGATTCAGAGATTTATTGTTATGAGTGGGAAATATGTTAGACACTCCATATCACCATTTTGGTACTACATTTCTAGAATGAACCTTTTTATTTGTTAATCATCCTTGGTTTAGTAGGCACTAAATAATTCTTAGATGATCCACAGTATACTGGGTAATATTTCTAATGTGAGAGATCCACTTGGGAGTGACAGTCACATGTCATACTTTCTTTGGATAATGTCAGGGATCATTTAGAATGATTTATTATGATATTATGACAGATAGACCAAGGTTTATACGGACAATATTTCTAATGTGAAAGATCTGTTATAAATGATAGACACAAAACATACTCCGTTATTTAAATAAACTGAGGTCCGAAAATATTGTATATATACATTGCAATAAATAAATAACAATACAGAAATAATATTTACACTTGAATTGAAAATTACAACATGGATTTTGTACATATGTCGGTATTACAAATAGGTGTATAAGCTAATCTGAACTATAACCAAAAAAGATTTCTTCGGACATATAAATGACTCCAAAGCTAATTACCAGACTATAATAAGGACATCATGCATAAATGTAGGTTTGTATAGAATGAGGTTTGAAATAGGGATTTTGGAGATTGTTTTGGAGGTTTCGGGGGTATTTGGACAGGGTTTCGGAGCCAGTTTTGGGTCTAGGAAACTTTCTTAGAGAGAGAAAGTCACAAAAGAAGACTTCTTGACATAGTGTGTGTGTGTGAGTGAGAGAGAGAGCTTTTAGTATCTCAATGTTATTGTGAAATGGCTTGGGGGAAGAGTCTTATTTATAGCTTTTTGGACTCTTGGATGTAGTTATAACTACATTTATCTGTCGTGCATTTCGCCACTCAAACGTTTTTGTTGCGGGCATGACATATAATGGCTTGGAATTGTCTCCCACCAATGAAGGTTCCGAGATGGTGGGCGGAGGTGGCTTGGACTGTGTTGCTTTATTTCAGCTCGAGTTGAGTTTCTGGACTATCAGGAAAATGTTTTCGGTGTCGAATTCAACCCAAAGTAGTGTCATTATTCTCGGTTTGATACAAGTGTCGTCATGGTATGATTGGCTTCGGACAAATTTTTTTGTAGCAAAAGGCATACGAGAGCCCTCATTCGATTGCAAAAAATGATGGAAATTTCCTTGGAATCGGATTTCGACTCACTCACTATCAAACTTCTTCTTTTTGCATGAGGTTTATAATGGTATGTACATCTTCGACTAAACATATTTTTCGTAAATTAATGGTCTTGAGGCTCGACTTTGTGATCTGCCAAAATATCTCTGATCTCTAATTTGACTCCAATCAGCTTCATTCATCCTCTATTACTACAATAATGCTCGTATGCATATTGTCTTGGGCTAACAATGTGTACGTAGGTTTGGTACTTCAGTTCCTTAAGTTTACACTTGTTGAAAAAAAATTCTTTCGTGGCTGCTTTAACTCTGAATGGTGTATTTCTTCTTGTTTCGATAGAGTTTTTATTGATTGGCTTTGGCCCATGGTATTTTTGTTGATGAAGTTTGCATCATAGATATCTATTTGAAGGCATTCATCATGCTTTAGGATCCAATGAGCCGCTTTAGTGTATGGTGGGGCAAAATATGGTATCAATAGATTATACGGTTTCTGTGGGTGCCATGTCAATATCAAAGGAAGAATCAGGTCATGTAGCCTTATTTTATTTTTTCTCGAGACCAAAATTATTGGCTATATAATCTTTGAGATGGTCGTATTTTATGAGCTCTTCTCAGAACTTCTTAAAAGGGGTACAATTCTCAATTAGGTGTTCGAACTACCAATGATGGCTGGAATGAATCCCCATAGCTTCTAATTCTAGTTGATTATCTCTTTGTTCTTCTTCCACTTCCAGAAGGGTTCATCCTTCAAGGGATAGTCCATTCTGAAAATTGGCACGTTGAAAGGTGTTTGAATTTCTTCGAAGGATTGTGTCCTAGTCTTGGGATCCCGTAATACCACATACATCACTATTTGAATCTTCTCCTTCTGATATGGAGGCTGTGACTTCTTCTGTAACGACTCGAATTTCTGATTTCCTTTTAATTTAATATATCAAATAATAATGTCATTAATATTGTGAAATGCTTTTAAAACATCTACACTCGTCGTAGATTGGCTAGAGTAAGCCCGAATGAGAAGAAAGTTCCCGACACGTCACCCGTTGACGGTTGAGCATTCGATTAAGTCCTTAATGGCTTCCAAATTATTGACGACCTGATCCTTTTGTCAAATCTGAAATCCTTCTTCATGAATGTCGTAGAGAATTCAATTACAAATCCAACACAACTTGAATCGTCTCAATCGGAGTTCGGACGAAGAAGTTAGGCCCGAAACTCTCCGACAGCTGTTTGGCGAAACAACCGCGCATAGCGTAACCGGTTAGGGTTTGGAGCGTAACTGGTTACGGTTACGCGGAAGGCAGATTTTTGGAATGTTAATGAGAGGCATTTTGGTCATTCCTAGGGCCATATATATACATTTTTTTTCGTGTAATGAGTGTTCTAAACTCATTTTTCAGCCCCTAACACCCCAAAAATGTGTCTCTCTCCCTCTCTCTCTACAAACCCTTAGTTCTCCTCTCTTTCTCTCTCAAATCTCACCATTGAAAGAGGAATTGGAGCTTGTCTCCTTCACCAACCTTGAAGAGGACTTCGAGGGCTTCGCATCCATGGGCTCGGATCGTCTTGGATCGGTAAGTTTCGCCCTCCCTAAATTTCTAGATCTCGTTCTTCTCTCCTCCATTGTTGCCTAACCGTTGGGTTTCTTCGATTATAGCGTGAAGGAACGTTGTTGTACGCGTCGAGAGCTTCGTAGTGATGGGTTCGGATTGTGGCGGTCTGGCGAACATTTTTCGGTGAACTTTCCGGTGAACTTTTCCGGTGACTACTCCAGCGATTGCTCCAGTAGGTGGATTCTTGATTCCTATCAAATATGTGCGC
>NMUG010006459.1:0-12570 GCA_002855965.1 Monotropa hypopitys | reverse complement strand
ATCTATTATTTTTATTATTTCAGCACATGTACGAACACAATGTTGCTTTGTGCCTTTAGACAAAGATATTTTACTATTTTTTGACCATACATTTTTTTTTCTCAAAATGAACTATGAATGAACATTATAAATCCAAAATTTTTGCTCTATGCCTTTAGGCACATGCTTGCGCTAATATATATATATATAATACGAAACACAATTGTCCATCATATCTAAAATATCCAAGTCATATTTTCAAATGCACAGTCACACGTCTAAATGCACAATCACACGCCCACGGTACAAATCACTCTTTTAAAACAAGTCATACATGAGACTCTACACATGCACGGATCATGTGTGAAGGCCCATACGGGTCTCAAAATTAAAATTTTATTTTGATATTTTATTTAAAATATTATTTTAAGCAATCCTGCAAAAAATCATCTCAATCGGATAAAAAATATAATTTCTGTGATTTTCTGACGTTTCCTGCAGTATAGGTGACACTTTATGTCAATTAAACTTTATAAAATCATAAAAATTACATTTTTCATCCGTTTGAGATACTTTTTTACAGAGTTGCTTAAAATAATAATTTAAATAAAATCACATAATAAAAATTTGTCAATTTTATCGTCCCGTGCCATCGGCACGGGCTATGACTAGTATATATATATGGGACAGGTTCAAGGGACACTCTAATTTAGACACTAAAAAGACATACACCTCTTCTGCATTCCAGTGTAACAATCTAAACTGTTCATGATATTTAGATTGATAAAATAGTGTAACCTGCAAAAATCCAGCTCAATCAGATATCAGTTAGAGCTTGATCTAAATAGTTTTACAGAAAGCTTGATAGGAACTGGTGTTTTGCAAAACTATTTAGATCAAACTCTTACTGATATTCGATTGAGCTAAATTTTTGTAGGGTACACTATTTTATCAACCCAAATATCATGAACGGTTACCAAAAATGGACCACCATTTTGGTCTCGAATTTGAATAATCCGAACCGTTCAATGTCTTTAAAACGTGTTGATTAAGGTACCCGCGAGAAACAGTCAAAAAAAAATATCGGGAAGGCCTTCATCCGAATAGTTTTCTCATAAAACTGTAATGAACAATTCACATAAAACTGGCTCGGATAAAGGCCTTCCCGATATTTTTTTGACCATTTTTTGCAGGGACCATAAACAACACCTTATAAACACAATGGAGCAATCGGTTCGTAAAAATTTGATCGGGAAGTGGACCAAAAGCTCGGTCCATTTTTGGTCCACACGGATCCGGTCCGCATAAGAAGCTCCCTATATACATATATTGACGCTGATGACTGATTTTAGGGGGATTTGGGGAGTACCTCCATCTCAGCAGCTCATTCAGCGGTCTCTAGAATTGGGGAGTACCTCCAGGTGGTCAAACAACTCGCCATCATTTTCTCTCCATTCTCCACCCCTTAGGTCCCAAGATCAGAGAACAAAAAAGCCAACTTGTTATCAAAAGCGGCCACATCTAAGGACGGAGTCCATTATGAAGGGACTTTGGTCCAGTTCATGAAGACTCCGAGCATTGAGGGAGCCCGCCTTCCGATTCTACTGGTCAATTACTCTAACTCCTGGGCGACCTCCATTGTTAAGTATATCGAAACCAGAGAAGGACCCCTCTTTAAGGGAAGAAACCAGAAATAGTATAAAGTGGTTGCGATCGACTACTTTACAAAATGGGTGGAGGCCAGAGCCCTATCCATAATTACTTCTCAGGTAACAAATTTTTTCTCTGGAAGAATGTTATTTGTCATTTTGGGCTCCCCAGGGTGCTGGTAGTAGACCTCGGGAAGTAGTTTGACAGCTCAAACTTCAAGGAGTTCTACAGCTCAAAAGCTATCCACGTACGCTACACCTCCAAGGCATACCCCAAAGCTAATGGGTAGGCAGAGGTTACCAACAAAAAAGAGAAAGGAATCAAGAGACGGCTGAGGACTACGAAGGGAGATTGGCCTGATGAGCCCTTACAGAGTGCTCAGGGCAAACTACCCTACGGGGGAAAGAATTACCTAACCTTTGGAATGCTGAGCACCTCAAGAAGTATTACGTTTGAGTTGCAATTTTAATAAAACTTTTAATAAAACTTTCAAACTTTCTTTCACTATGACTGAGATGTTTTGTAATAAAAGTAACTTGTTTCCTCATTACAACTCATTTAACATAATCGTTTTCTATGTTTTCCAAGACAATGTGAGTATATACAAAATGAATCTCTAAATCTGTATCCTCATTGCATTTGTGGGAGTAGAGAACATGTCCATTCCCATTGCAGCATTGGCATGAGCATTGATGTGCCGAGAACATGAAAAATACTCGTTTAAGTTATATTTTTATGTTTGGCATTTGTTTGAAAGTATGAAGACACTTGTTTAAGTTAACCATTAAGAAATGCCAAGGCAAAGGTTAAAATCATAAATGCTAAGGTACAATGCCAAGGCAAAGGTCCTAAAAACACCTGTTAAAATCATGAGTGCCAAGGCACAATGCCAAGGCACAATGCCAAGGCACAATGCCAAGGAAAAGGATCTTAAAAGACCAGTTAAAATCATGAGTGCCAAGGCACAACGCCAAGGCAAAGGTCCTGAAAAGACCTGTTAAAATCATGAGTGACAAGACATAATGCCAATGCAAAGGTCCTGAAAAGACCTGTTAAAATCATAGGTGTCAAGGAAAAAATCCTAGAAGGACCCATTAAAACAGGAAGTGCCAAAGCTAAGGCAAAGGTCCTGCAAGACCTGTTGAAACCAGAAGTGCTAAGGCGAAGCAAAAAAGCCGAAGCAAAAATTTACTAAGGCAATCAAGGTTCATGAGACCTATTTTAATTAAATCGATAAGGCAAAACTTTACTAAGGCAAAACATAGATTTGCTAAGGCAATCAAGGTCCACGCGACCTGTTTCAATTCAGATGCTAAGGCACAATAGTGCTAAGGCAGAAAAAAAGTGACACCAAGGCGTGCTAACACACAATAATAAATTGATGCTAGAGCACAATAGCAATGAAAAGAAACAGACAAAAGTGCGAAGGAATAACACTTCCTATACAGAGCCAAGGCATAGAACGTGGCTCTAAGGGGCTAAGGCGCATGACCAAAAGGCACAGGAGTCGTGCTGAGGCCAAAAATAGAAAGGCCTGGTAAAATGCTGTTAAAGCACAAGGCATGTCTCCAAAGTTGTTTGAATGCCATAAAATATTGTAATAAAAATATTTCTCTCGATTATACATGAGAAACAAGGGAAACATTGCCAATACAAAAGGTCCATAAATTACAAAAAAAAAAAAATAGTTGACAAAAGAGATAAATACACAGACATCTTAGTCTCACTAAACAAAACATTTTGCAAAGAAATTAAAAGAGAAAGTCAGCCCTCTTTCAGAGGGTGGCCTCATAAGTAGCAATAACGGGCTCGACTAGACCCTCCGAGACATGAATAAACGTGGCCTCAATAACTGATGTAATTGTCAAGTCGACAGTCCCTTCGGTAAAGACATGCACGTCTGCAAGAGATGGTTGCGTACTAAAATCAACATGAGGATACTTCTTAACACACTGACGACGCATGTCTTCAAAGCCTTCAAAATAACTAGAGGTGACTTCTGCTGAGTGCTCTTCTATCTCCTTGGAATGGGCCTCCTGTAGACGAGCAAGTGCCTCCTCATCCTTCTGAATGGCTGCAACCGATCCCTTTTTAATGTCCTCCCTTTCGATGAAAAGAGCAACCTTATCGCTCATCGCCTTATTTAGGGAATAGGTCACCTGCAAATTGGATTCCCCGAGAGCTGCCATTTCTACCCTTAAGTTCTTTAAGTCTTGCTCGACCTTCTTCTGGGCAAGAAGCGCAATATCTCTTTTAGATTGGACTTGACGAGCATCTCCCAGAAGCTCCTGAATCCTCTTTATCAACTTCTCCTATTGAACAAGAGATTTGCTAACTTCCTGGGCGAGGTAAAATCCATTCATAAAGACCTGAGGCACAGAGAGGAAAACCAGTTAGATGGAACAACCCAAAAGACAGAGAGAACAAGAGACCATACCCTGCTTATCTCCACCACGAATTCTTCAGAGGTGGTGTATGCAGGCCGCGACTCTAGATATTTCTGGTCGGTGGAGGAAGGCATGCATATGGCTTTAGCCCGGGCATGAATGTCATTGAAGAAGACAATGAGGCCATCGTCCCCAATCTGTGGTTCCTTTCCCTTGCTCCCTTTTGATGGAATTAATTGTTGTTTTTTAGCGCAGACTCAGTTGGGAGCTGGGGCCTTGCGTCATCATTTGATCTTTTTCATCCTAGTAGTTTCAGTATCCATAGGGTGAGGTGGTGGAAGCAAGGTCGGGGCAACAGCAGGAGAGGGGTCTGTGGAATCGATAAGGGTACTGGTGCCCCATTCCCTGCTCTTCATCTTCTTGTCGATAGCCTGGCCCTGAGCTAAGCCCCCCTTTTAGCTTGGAGCTTGGCGAGAGCTTCCTTGTTCAACCTTGACAATCTGGATGGGGCCATCTCTTCCTTTGCAGCTTCTGCAATGGGAATACCAAGCAATAAGAGGTCAGTTAAAAAGGATTTCATACAGATGTTAAGCCATAAATACTTCTTTCTAAGGCTAAGGCCTCACTTCCGACTTCAGGACCGAGAAAGTAGGTTGCTAAACTCTCTTAAGTTATGAGCCTCTCAGGCTCATGAATGTCACACAACTTATCGCACCTGATCTTGTTTTCCTCTTCTTCCGAGACAGACACATTCAACCTACCTAAACTGAAGGTAAAAGGTTAGGGGATTCGTAATCAAGAGTAAACCATGGTAAAGCAAGATGTACCTGCAACTTACATTGTATAGAAGGGATCCCCCACTTCCTTTGGGCTCGAGGAGTGAGAACCTCGTCCCAGCTTGGAAACTCCCATCCAGGACTACTGACAAAAAAGAATTTGTTTTTACATTAATTCACGGAGGAGGGAAGTGTGCCAATCATGGGAGAGGCATTGGGCCTCTTGCAAAAGTACCACCACCCGCTAGTATGTGGAACCTCTTTGATCATAAAGAGATTGCAAAATGTTAAAACCCTTAGAGGAGTATAGACATCCGACATGGCTAATCACAGGATGGCACAACTAATGAGAAGCATGTACCCGTTTGGGGCCAACTGACCAGGACCAAGTCCAAATTTGAATAAGACTCACCTAACAATGTCTGAAAGAGGGAGACGAAGGCCAACGTCTAAAGCATCATAATAGATGCAAATTTCATTCGGAGAACAATCACAGGCCCTTTCATCAGGACTAAGAACCCTAAGATGGACGGTATCAGGGATCTGAAATCTACGACGGATGGTCGACATGTCGGTAGAGTTCATATTGGAGACATAATTGACAACCGAATAGAGAAACCTAGGTCTAGGGTAGGGTTTGGGAGGCCATAACCACTAGAACCATCATACCTCGACCTATTAAGGGCTCCAACTCCTCCTACATATCTTCGGTTATTAAGATGGGGGCTACAGTTGACTCGGGTTCTACAGGATCGAATTCCGACATGGCAAGGATAGGATTAATAGAGAAGGAAAAAGATAAAAAGAGAACGTACCTAGAATAGAGGAGGAGGATCTCAAGCGATTTCTGGAGGAAGAATTAGATGATGTTTTGGAGAGGAGATTTACTACGGCTTTCGGCAAAACTGAAATGGTGACAATTAAGGGAAACATTTTAAAATTTGAACAACCTTCCAATCCACACCTTGTGAAATTTTGGAAATAAACGACTTGGAGATGGCCACGTGGCCATGATGCGACCTCTACCATTTGCATTCAATGCCATGCACGTGCACTCAAAAGTGACGACCACTACCCACCAATAAAATGTGTATTTCTAATGAAATGAGCTCCTCTCATGCCAAAGAAAATAGGAGAGTAGCTAATAAGGGACAGTGGACTGGTCATTTCCAGGACTGAGCTGAACATGATGGATGCAGCTTGACTGCTGAGCTGACCTCAGGTTGGCCTAGGCCGAGGAGAGCTCGGTTATGACCGAGGTGAGCCTTGCTACGGCAAGGACACGTGGTGGATCAGCTCAGAGGACCCACAAGGGTTTTCATTGTGATTATTGAAGGGACAAAACAATACTTCTATCTTTTTACGTGTTTGAATTATATGATTGAGTTAATGGATATAGAAGATAACCTTCCTTTCCGGGAGGATAAGAAAGGATATGAGAACATTTCTAAATTAGCGGGAGCTACCTAAAGCTACAGAAGATATAAATATCAGAGGATACACCGCTCCAAGGTTACAAAAACCCCCCAGTACTACTTAGCTTTCATTTTCATCTTTTCTCTCAAAGGACCAATGGATGACTTAGGCATCAGAGGGGATTTGGCTTGCACCCCACTCGTGTCAAGTTTTTCTTTGCAGAACTGCCAGCGAAGAGGTTCTAGAAATTGCGTCATCAATTATTTTTACAAAAATGTTTTTGTAAAACTATTTTGAATCTACTTTAAAAAAACTTTTTTTTGCATATTTTAAGCCCGTGTCCGAAGCCCGAGCCCAAGACCCGAGCCCGAATATATTAGGGCCTAGGACCGGGTCTGAGTTTATGTTTTTCAAACTCGGCTTGGCTTGGGCACGATTATCACTGAAGCCCGTCGGATCCGGGCCAGGCCAAATTTACACCCATAAACCCACATCTTTTTTTTTACCCAGCGAGCATACCGCCTGCTCCAAAACTTATTCCGAGTCTAACTCTCACTCTCTCCATCCATCTCCACCACGTATCTTCTCCACTTCTCTACGACGTTTGCCTGTAAATCGTTAATCATCGCTTCCTCACTCACAACAGTCGCTCAGCGCTCTGTTGTTCACCGTTAAATCTATCCCTTCTTTTTATTTTTTTATTTTTTTAGCAGGCACTTTGCCGCCATTGCCTCCTGCACTCCATCTCTTTATCTCTCTGTGTTTTTTGCACTGTATATAATGTGCCGTGTGTATTGTGTAGGGTGAAACCCTAACATGCAGATGGTACAATTAATCAAAACCCTAATACACAATGCTCCACTATATTAAGTTGTATGTTGTGTATGTTATATTGTGTAGTGTGTGCCCAACAAAATTAACGAAAACCCTAATACATAGTCGAGCTACCAGTAAACGATTATTCACAGATAGTTGTGATTTTATGTAGAATATTCCAGTTTTTATGAATATTAATATTTCACTAGAAACTCATGTAGATGGATGAACCCAGTGGTGATGATAAATTGACTGGCCAACAAAAAGAAATTCTACCATCCGCAATGGTAGTGGCTCAATTGTTAGTAAGAATGGACAGATTGCGGAAGATATTACGCACGGAATTCAAGTTGGATGAATCAAGTGAAGGAATGCTTTGTGAGTGTTATGTGATCGTAAGATGTGTGGGGTGAAATATGAAACTAGTTAATTCCACCGGTAAATATCTTTTGAATGGACTTTCTGGATCTAACTAGTCATCCTGCTAATCCGTATGTACTCCTCCATGCTTTTGTGCTCACAAAAAAAGGGGTTAGAGGATCTCCCATCACTAGTGGCCGGAAGGCTCTCCGATGACTAAGTTAGTCCTTTATCAAAGAAAGCTTTATGAAAGCGCAAAGTGAGAGTCTGGGAACAAAATAACATGTACCTTTTCTAGGTGGTTGAACTTTGTCTTATATACTCACCTTCTAGATTACCAGCTTCTCGCTGGTAATTGAGAGGTGCTTGGGGCTTCTTGTCCCCTTTTCCTTGATTCCTGTTACAGTCTGACAGATGCTTGACCAAATTTCCCGATAGAATGGAATGTGATGCACATTTTACTGTTCTTGAAACTCTGAATATTCTTTCGGTAATGGTGGCTTGACACGCGTACCGTCCACTGGCTAATCGATACTTGTACACATTGTCGGCCACCTTTCCTGCACTGTATTACTGGTTGCCGCACTGAGGGATGTCGACCGCATATGGCCAACCTAATTCATAGAGGGGCACTGATTGTGCGCGTGTCTAGCTGTATCACATCTGATCTGGCACACATTTCACTAATTAACTAGTCTCCACACCACACGGATATTTGCCGCACATGGCCAACCTGATCCATATTGTGGAGGAACTGGATAGAACATATGGCTAGTTGTATTTGTCATAATCCAACACACACGTCCCTGAACGTCTTACCTAATCTGCAGTACGAGATTGCTGATGACATGACTGTTTGTATCGATGAATGGATGACGGGTGCCATGCTGCCAGCTAATGTCCAGGTAATGAGGGTTTTCCCTTTACACGTGGCAGATCTAGATTTACCCTACCACAATTTCCCCGAGCTTTGGCTACTTCAGCCACACAACCGGAGTGGACACAGCTAACAGACATCTATACACTATCGTTCCACTAGCCGATAAAGCTAACCATCATTTTTTGTGAGGTGCCTTATAAATGCACATTTAATGCGATGAGACCTATGTGCGCCTTTTGATGTTGAACGTTTCCTCTGATGGCGACTTACCATGCGTACTGTCCCTTCGATATAAGCGCTAGCGCTCCTTCAAAACTATTGCCGCCTCTTCTTCCTTCGAACTCCTTCTTGCGAACCAGAGCTTCTGCAAAACCCTAATCCTATCTGCACCTTTCTGATCTTCTGATTCCTTCTGTAAGTCCTTCTTTTTTCTGAAATGGATTTCTTTCGATCTTCGTCGACACCCCTGAGAAGATCAAGCACTTTCGATAGGATTATGAGTTTCCTAAGGATATTGCCATCAGTTTGGCTCCTGAGGATTACCTCTAGAGCTTTGATGGCAACAACACCCTCCATATCCCAGTAATTCATATTATTGAGACTGGGGTGCGATTCCCTCTTCACCCCCTTCTGCGTCATTTTCTTTGCTACTTGAACTTGACTTTGATGCAAGTGGTGACCAACACAGTCCGAGCTATGATGGGCGTCACTGCCTTGAAATTGATAACTGGGGCCTAGATTGGCATCTGGGAACTGCTGTACCACTACACCATCAACTATACCCGGACTGGTGTGTGGTATTTGAAGGTCCAGGTTAACTATGACAGGCTGGTCCTATGGCTCCCGGACTCCACTAGAGGGGATGATGACGATTTCCTGACTGTGACAGGAAATTGGAAGTTTACTTCCAGCTCTAAGAGGGAGAACCCAGTTCCTCACGCAGATGGGACCCCTCATCAATAACTTTCCTTATTTTCACTTAACCTTCTCTTTTGTTGTTTCTATGCTCTGACTAATTCTTCTTTCTTCTTTGTTGTTGCAGATCCTCACGTTAACAGAAACTCACTTCATAACAAGTTTGTGAAGACCAAGGAGATCTCCAAGGCAATCAACTTCATCCTTCCGATCGGGAAGTTAATAGACAGATCTATTGAGAGTCTTCTGGGGTACATGCCTCACTACTGCGGATACCGCAGTGCAAGGTGCCCTGCTGTTGATCTTGACGTAGCTCCGGCCGAACTTGCCATCCCTTTTTGAGTTCCTACTGCGGATCAATGGCGACGGTTGCTGAGCCTCCTGTCATTGACATCGAAGAACACGACGTCCTTCAGGAGGTAGACCGGTGGGATACCCCATCTTCCCCTGTTGAAACTGAGGCTAATGGGACATATTCTCAGGACCCTCCAAGACCCTCCCATATATTCTCTGTGCTGCGGAACTGGAAAGATGACTCTGACGAAGACATGACCAATTGGAACTTTTTTGACATGTATGTGTTGGGCCGCAAAATATCTGCCACGCCTCCCAATAAGGTCACCCCTTCTTATTCTTCTTCTTTTACTCCTCCTCCTACTGTTGATGCCATATTGTCGCCACCCATCCCCACAGTCTTAGTAAATCGGGTCCCACCTCCTGCTCCTCTTGCTCCTAGACCGGTTGTTCCAACTCTCTGTGCTCGCATAAGGTCCCAAGAGATGGCAGAACCGATGTAAGAGGCATGAGCCTTGAAGAGGTTAAGGAAATGTGAACTCTCCTGACAAGTTACGGGGAAAGCAACTGAAGGGGCAGCTGCTCAAGAACAAACTACTGGGGACAATAACCTATGGTCTCTCATGCTGGCGAAAGAAGATGGGAGACTGGTCAAGAGAATGGACCAGCTTTTGGACCCATCCACTGCCATCGAGCTGGTCCGTTCTATGATATTACCAAGGGATGTTGCGGATGCGGCTAAGACCAATTCGATGCCCCTAGCCACCAAAATCTTTTCATATTCTTTGAAGGTACTGAGTCTCCTTGCATGTGCCTTCTTCTTAACTTCATACTTCTTTGTTGACGCTAACATGTTTCTCTTTTCATTAACAGTGTGCGGCTAAACTTTATGACATGTACAACCGTCTCCAACTTGATAGCTGCCTGGAGGCGGATCGTGCCAACAAGGCCATGGCCTTGTCCAAGCAGACTAAGGAGAAACTCTTCCTCATGGCCACGAGATACGAGGATGCTTGTGCCACACTTACCCTTGAGATGGAAAGAGCCCAGGGACTGGACGCAAAACTGGTGGAGGCAGAGAATAAAAATCAAGCCGCATTGGAAAATTAGAGAAAAACGGCTCGGGCTGAGATGGAGCAGAGGACCAAGGCCTTTAAAGTTAAACAATATGGTATGGGGGATAAATATAAGGTCAAGACTCAAGCGATCGATCATGCTAGAGCCGAGGTGCTGAAAGCCAAGGAAGCATCCGTACAAGCATACTACAAGGGTTGTGAGATAACTGCCTCAGCTGAGGGACCTCATCTTCGCAGAGATGTGGCCGATTGCCATGGATACTTGTGGCATGACAGAGGATTCTCCTTTATGAAAGGAGATTCCATTGCTAAGCAAAGCCTTATCTGTGGATCCTGTTCCACTCTAAGCAGAACATGTAGGCCCTAATACTGCCATTGGGGCTCAACTTCTTCTGATCCCTCCCTTGACCCCTCGAACGATGCTTCTCTCATTCTGCCTCCTGCCAACATGGTTGCTGTCAACACTCCTATTGTTGACATCCAAGGGTCTGATCAGTCGAAAGTTGTTCAACTTTAGATAAGCTTTTTCCAATTCTTCTTTTCTTTCACTACTAGTTGTACGAAGAACTTTAACTTTAATGCATCGTCTTTTCTTTCTTTTCTTTTCTATACTTTTAACTATTTCTGCAAGCAAAAGGTGTCCTTGGAACACTTGTTCCCCTAAGGATAGTTTTTCCTATTGAGCCGCACTGAGGCATCTGGATTTCTCATTCTGTTTTAAGCCTTGGGACATCTTGGGGCTTCCCACCCCCTGAAGATGACTTTTTTGGCTAAGGACCTGCACGTTCCTTGAGTTTCTTACCCACTTTAAGCTTTAGGGCATCTTAGAACATCTGTCCCCGTTAAGATGGCTTCATCGGCCAAGGACCTATATGCATCCCTTGGGTTTCTCTTCCATTTTAAGCTTTAGGACATCTTGGGATATCTGTCCCCTTTAAAATGGCTTCATCGGCTAAGGACCTCTGTGTGGCCCTTGCGTTTCTCGCCTATTTTGAACCGGGGCCTTCTTGGGATTTCTCATCCCCTAGAAGATGGCTTTTGGTTCGGGACCAGTGCGCCCCCTAGGCTTCCCGCCTAATTTTGAGATCAATTCCTTGGGATTTCTGGTCCCCTGTAAGGTTCTGACCTCGGGAATAATGGTCTTGGGCCTTTTCAACCCATTCTAAGTATTATTTACCTGGGACCATTGACCTATCTGATTTTGAGATTAGTTCCTTAGAATTTCTGGTCCCATATAAGGCTCTAATCTCAGGAACAATGATCCTGGGCATTCTCAACTCATTTCAAGTATTATCTACTTGGGACCATTGACCTATCTCATTTCGAGATCAGTTCCTTGGGATTTCTGGTCCCCATATAAGGTTCTGATCTCGGGAACAGTGATTCGAGAGAAAAATGGATCTTTATCGAGTAATATCTTATTGATACAATAGGGCTAATTACAACTTTACTGAAAAAACGTTTTGAGATTGGAGACATTCTAGGTGCACAGGATCTTGATTCCGCCCAAGTCTGTCAGTCTGTAAGCCCTTTTGACTGCCCTCCCAATTACTTTGTAGGGTACTTTCTAGTTTGTCCTGAGCTTTCCATCTACAAGATCCTTTGTATTTCCAAGAACCTTCCTTAGGACCAAGTCACCAACTCCGAATTCCTTTAGGTGAATATTTCTATTGTGGAATTTGGCCAGTTGCTCTTGGTAGGTGGCCAGCTTGACAAGTGCCCTTTCTCTCTTCTCTTCTGCCAGGTCCAGCTATACGTCTAAAGTATTGTCATTGCCCCATACTCCACCAAGTCTGTGCGAATGGTGGGTATGCCAACCTCTAGTGGAATGACTGATTCTATCCCATAGGCTAGAGAGAAAGGTATTTCACTGGTAGACCTCCTGGGCATCGTACAGTAAGCCAGAGGACTAGGGGTAGCTCATCAACCCATCTTCCCTTGACCTTGTCCAACCTTTTTTTGATACCGTCAAGGATTGTCTTGTTGGATGCCTCTGCTTATCCACTGCATTGCGGATAGCT
>NMUG010006458.1:0-12580 GCA_002855965.1 Monotropa hypopitys | reverse complement strand
TCTATGAGATTAGGACATCTGTGCGGGATGTCATGTGGGAGTAATGTCATTGCTAATTAGATTGTCCATGATTAGCTGGTGACATGTCCAACAGTGTAAGAAGAACCTGTTTAGGTACATGCTTGTCAGATTATGGATGATTTAGTTGGATTAGTTGTGCAAGGATTAATGTTAGGACCTTAACTAGAGTAATATAGCCAGTCCGTAGGGGTGGCAATTGTGACCGAACTGATGGGTATCCGAACTGTACCGACCGCAAATATCCGAACCATAACCGAATTTTAGTCAACCGAAACCGAACCAAACCGAAACCGTTTGAGTTTGGTTCGGTTATATATTGAGACAGAAAACTGGACCATAACCGAACCGAACAAAAACCAAAAAAATCATCTCTATTTATTTACAAAAATACTATTGTATATAAAATTTGTGTATATATATTATATATAACATATATATAAATCATAATTGGTTTTACTCCAAAAAATCATTTAAAAACAATTTTTTGGATGTTTAGTTTTGTTTGGTTAAAAACCGAAATCGAACCGAAACCGTTTGGTTCGGTTACGGTCACCGCTCCTCCACCCGTTCGGTTTTTAGGAAAACCAAAACCGAACCGAAACCGTCCGGTTCGGTTCGGTTTTGGTTTTCCTAAAAAACGGACCGAACCGGACCGATTGTCATCCCCACCAGCCCGTGCACATCTTTTATGCAGTACAGTTAGGATTAGGTCTAGAAGGACATTCTGGCAGTGCGGCAAGTAGGATGCGCGAGTGGAATATGACGGACAAGGTGAGCCTTATATTAATCAAGGATGTAGACTGAGGATAAGGCTAGGCCAGTGCAGCAAGCATCTTCAATACGAGGGTTATGACAGTGCGGTTGTGGAGCGTACGGGCATTAATTGACAAGTCAGTAGCAATGGATGCACATACTAAGTCTTACACGGTCACTTGAATCGTGATGTGCTATGAAGAAGATAAGAGAAGAAGATGGAAGGATGCTACGGGGAAGAAGACGATGAGTCTTCTGTCCACATTCATTTCCCCTCCTTGATGAGGAGTCAAAGAGTTGGAAAGTCACCATTAATGAGGAGAGCAGAGATACAAAAGACAGATTCATCACTCGTGAAAGGTACATTCTGAGACATTCGAACTGATTCTCTCGTGAATTCTCTCTACTCTCTCTCTCTCTCGATAAAGATTTTGTTATTCCATTTGGGACTAACTTAATCATCGGAGGGCCTTCCAAGCCACAGTGACGGGGGGTCTTCTAATCGTTTTCTTTAGTTGTAGAGCATTGTGGTGAGACTGGATAGCGGTCGAAAAGCATTTAACAAGGGAGGAGTTCTAAGTTCAGTCCAGCAGAAGCATTCAACGACAGTGAGGTATTCACCGTCGACAATTACCATGTTGTGATACAAACTCGATGAACATTGCCACCAACAATAAGAGCAACTGTCTCGGCGAATATAAATGCAAAATAAAAAACAATCACAATCATTATCTTTTTCAATTGCTTTAACCTTTTTTTATAATTTTATCCATTGTCTATCGCTTAAATGTTCCATAGTTGTGTGTCTAGTTTACTTGTATTACTTCAACCTCATAATCATGGACATAATGTTAGATTTTCAAGGTCAGGACTCAACAAAAATAGTCAAACCAACACACGTGAATACCCGATTCCTTTTTTTGTCATTTACGATTCACTAATATAATTTCATAAGACATAAAACATGAAAGGGAAAAAATACCCTTACCAGCACCCTACTATGTCTTGATGCCAATAGTTTCCTGATAATTTTTAATGAATTGCAAGAAATAAACCCAACTGAATGTGAAATGCCATTGATGCCAATAGTTTCCTGATAATTTCCAATTAACTGCAAGAAATAAACCCAAGTGAATGTGAAATGCCATAACCAGCTCAACATGTATCAGCTACGACGTCAAGGATTAAAGCATACCGATAGCTCACGATGCAAGACTATGGAAAGCAGCACACATAAAATGGTTCATTACATTCTAGAATCTTAAGAAAAAAATAAAGTACATAATATGCAACATCATTACAGTAATCAATTGGAGTATTAGTAAAAAATGAATTTGGATTCATTAGCATTCAACAGACATTGATTGTAGGAGTACATCTTTAACATGTATCACGAAAATAATAGATGTCCAATACGTCCAAATATGTATTACTTGTTAAAATACCAAAACACCATATTCATACGATTGCGCTAGAATGACAACTCAGAAGTGCAACACCATTGCCAAAAAAGTTCACACCCTTCCATCAACAACCAATAGTAGTTTCAAGTTTCAACAGACCCATTTCGCTTCAATTTAATAGACCCTACACCTGAAAAAAACATCAAATTGATTCCTCAAAAACCAAATAGATTCATCTAATTTCACATACTCATACGATTCTGAAAAGGGCCCGAAAACTTTCAATATCATTTCCATTGTAGAAGAGACTGAGAAGTTTCAATTCACTGATTCAGTTCATATACAAACTTTAAATCAGATCCACATCCTTCTCATCATGTGCGGGGTCTAATAGACCCTACACCTAAAAAACATCAAATTGATTCCTCAAAAACCGAATCGATTCATCTAATTTCACATACTCGTGTGATTTCGAAAAGGGGTCGAAAAGTTTCAGTATCATTTCCATTGTAGAAGAGACTGAGAAGTTTCAATTCACTCATTCAGTTCATATACAAACTTCAAATCAGATCCACATCCTTCTCATTATGTGTGGGGTCGCCTCTTGCCGCCGTCGTTGCAACCAAAAAATGCACACATTGCAACCAAAACGGAACCTAGCCAACCAAAACGGAACCACCAAAACAAACCACCAAAACAAAATCGAACAGACAACACATTCAAAACGGTTTGTGTTTTGACAATGAAACTCAGAAAAACTCAGAAATCAAATCGAAAACCAAAAAACAATCCTTCAGTGTTAGCAAACAATCCTTCCGTGAAACTCAAAAATCGAATCTAAATCAAACAGACAACACAACAAAGAGTTTCTGTCGGATGGAGGCGAGGAACAGTATGGGCGGTGGATTTGCATCGTGGAGACACATTACGGAAAAAAATTAGAAGAACGTTGCCGAAAAAACTTGGCTGCAAATACAAATCGGAAGCCCATACCTCACCTCAGATGTCGCGAGAACACAACTGGATCGATGATGATGAGAGGAGACAAAAACAACCAAGTGGATTAAACTTCTGTCGTCCCCCACCAGGTGTAGAAACACGTCGTCTTACACTTCCATCCTTCCCCACCAAGCATTGTCGATGGCGATGTCGTAGTCGAGATGCTAGGGAGCTGAGGGGGTTACATGGTCGTCGGAGATTAGAGGCGAGTGAGAAATGCAGCGATGTAGAGGCCGTGTATGAGAGGGGGGAGAATGTGCCCAGGTGTATCGGTGAGGTGGGCAAGGGTGGAGAGGAGATCGACGAGATGGGTGAGGGTTGTGAGCGAGGGAAACTTGAGAGGGACCTCTATGGTTTTACTTGCAACGTCGATCTCGGGCGGGGGATCTCAGGCGAGGAGGAAGAGAATGTGTGTGTGAGAGAGAGAAAATGGGGAGGTAGAGGATTTGGCAATAGATAATTAGGGGTTGGGGATGGAGAGAAGGGATTTGGGCGGTAGACTTGGGTTTGAGAAATTCTCTCTCTCTAGAAAGAAGATGCACACAAAAAGTGAGTCCCGCCCCGAATAAATAGGATTAATAAGTTTATTATATTTTTCTAGAATTTTTGGGAATTTCTTAAATTTATTTAAGACTAAATAGAATAAAGTTTGAGGCTAAATAAATACATGAAGTTTAAAATAAGCTTAGTCCCGAAAATGTAAAAAAATAGGAGTTAGAAAGCCCAAGAAGAACCCAACCCAAAGCTGCCCGGACCCCAGCAGACCAGACCACTCCAGGTCAGCCTAGCCGACCGGCCCAGCCCGGACCCGAGTTGCGGAGTGGCTGCGCGGCAACTCTGCCGGACGAAAGGGTCACATCCCATCCGGACTGACCCGTCGCCTGACTTTGATGGGACAACACGTCGTAGGTTGTCGCAGGTGGCAGACTGACAGGTCAGGTGCTCAGACCTGACCCAGATTGGACAACACCCTGAGCCGTTCGGCCAGGTTAAGGAAAGGTTACATCAACATTTATTACCCCATCCGAACCCCTATATAAGCATTCCATCTGCAGCATTCAAGTCCCACCAGAAATTCCTTCCAATCATTTATTCTAGAGAGAGAAAGAGTTGTCCTCCGGATACTTAGCCGTTCGGAATCTCTGTGCGGCCAAGCCCTTGTCCGACCAGCCCTTACTCCACACTTCTCCAAAAGGCCTCCGGATCATCACTGTTCCACCACTGTCCGGACCAGCATTCCTGAACAGATCTCAGCTCGGCAAGACCTTTGCCAGATCAGGAGCATTGCCCAGGTATATCTTAAGCCTTAGGTTATTATATTTCTCTTCTGCTTCAGCTTGTCAAGTCCATTAAAAGACTTAGTCGCACTCTAATTAGCTCGGCAGACCACTCTTAGCTCTGCCGGAGCACTCAGTCTTAGCATTTTAGTTCGGCACTATGCCAAACAGGTCTGGATTGTCTTTGGACCCTCCGGCTGAACTTACCTCAGCTCGGCACATTTGCCCGGACCACTGCAGTACCTTAATTGTTCCTTTTAAAACACTACCGACCTGTCACTTGCCGGAGAACTGCTGCTTGACAGAATGGATGGTACACCATTTCTTAAACTCACTTAATTCAGTTCGGCTATACACCTTGTTGTTTGGACAATTAGTCCCTTGAGTTTATAACTACCTTGTCAACATTTTCGACCAATCAGAACACCCAAAAGCATTGTTCCCGAGCTCCTAATGTTCGGCAGTAGCCTCGTTGGTTGCTCAACAGAACGGTAACCAGGACTCCGACCATTTTAGCTCGACTGGGTCTCAATCTAATCAATAAACATTCCAGGAACCCTTAATCATGTCTTGTGATCCTTTTCGACCAGCTGTCAGCCCGAACCACTTAATTCCCGCACTGCCTTAGCTCGGCAGCCCTTCTGGCTGTTCGGCAAACTTACTGCTCGGCCAGCTCTTAGCTCGGCAAACCCTTAGCCCGGCAGTCTGTTAGCTCGACGTCCCCAGCCCGGCAATAGGACCCTTCGGTCCAGAATGCCTCTGGACCCACATTAGTCAGTCTTCCGAGCTGAACCAGTCGGCCATTGTCCTCCGGACAGAAGGCCTTCGGCCAGGAGCTCAGCTAGACGACCAGTGGCAGTTCGGCCAGGTCTGGTCCGACAACACAGCTCGACAGGACAGTAGCAATCAATGACTAAGCTTACAAATGATGTTATTTAGATTATCTTTGGCAGATTTAAAGTAATTAGAAGTAAGGAAGAATCATGCCAAGATTAAAGTTGAATCTCTATATACCTTGTTTACTCGTATGGCTTTTTAAACATGTTAATCATTTGTAAATGTATGATTTATGCTATTGAGCATTCACTCTACTATGTTGTCTCTTCACAAAAAGGAAAATAGCATGTACTCTTCTTTTATCACCATGGATTGGCAAACAGGAAAATATGTTTTATGATTGAACGGCATGAACAGTGACACGGTTGCTCGCCGCCGGGGGCGGGATCTGAAACCGGCGAGGAAAGGGGTAATTAGGGATCATGAACCAGGTGATCACAGTGATATCACACAAATTCAATCTATTGGGGTCGCTCCCTAAACTGACTGGTACTGTGAAGAACAACATGATAAGATCATGTCGGAAAATCCGAAATGAAAATGAATATGCAATCAAAAGTAAGCAATGCGCGGAAGGACATCGAGAAGGCCATAGGCTTGATTTGACAATCATATGAAGTTACAGTTTTGGGCTAGTAAGCCTCCCATTTATTATATTGGAAAAGAGAAAAGAAATGGCTTTTATGATGATATTGTTGTCCATGGAAACTTGTGACCTTGGTATATTCTGATTCACTCTAGCTTTATGCTTATGCATTTTCTAAAACCTTTTTAAGGTACCGATGAGGATTAGCTTGGAGCGCCGTAATTTATTATGCTTTTGATGTATCTTTATCCATTCTGATGTAGAGAAAATTTATGAGCCTCCTTTTTGTATCATCTCTGTAATGTTATGGAAATTCTATTATGCACACTGGGTTTTGTTCAACGCTTCCGCTATCTTTATGTTGTGAAATCCCTAAACTCATTGTTAGTAGGCCTTTGCGAGCTTGCTCGTTGGCCGGTCATGGACCCTTTTTGGTTTGGGTCGTGACAACAGTGGTATCAGAGCACGAGTTTTCAGATTTCGAACAAACCCAGGGATAGGATCGAGGCACTCACTACGTTAGAGATATCTGTTAATACTTGGAGATGCACTTATCTATATCTACGTGTATATGTCTTAACTATATCTAGCAGCGTCAGTGATTACGCTAGCAGCGACTTCTCCTGTAGCGATTCTGAGGATGAGCACGAGATAGCACCACCTCCAACAATACCAGAAGAGGACGAAGAACTCTTTATAGTGAGCGAGGACGTCTAAGAACAGGCATATATTGATTCAACAACGATTACTTCGGACCTAGTAGCCCTAGTAGCGGTAAGATTCAAAGATAACGCAGAGGGAGAAGAATGAGCTATGATTAATTACCACTTACGACTATTGGAGCGCGCCTACATGGTGGCTAGAACGTCTATCCAGCATTGGGAATTCGAATACCTCATGGGGGGAGGGAGGAATCGCATTTTCAACGGTGATAACGACGAAGCCCTGTCCGAAGAAGAGGAATTAACTGAGGAAGAAGAGGAGCCTATGGAGTGGCACAACGAAGGTTGGGACCTCGATATCGAGAACAATCCCGAGGACGACCCCGAGGACGACCCAAGCGAAAATGAAGAGGAAGAAGACGAGGAAGACATCGATATAAACCGCGAGGAATGGGTTTATCCGCCCTATGAGTGGCCTAGTGATGATGAGTAGTACCTTGTTATTTTAGAAATTCCGACGCATTTTGTAGTGTGCCCCGGACACAACTTCAGCTTATCTGCTTATGTTATGTTTCAACCATTATGAACTAATCAGACTTTTTCCTTAGTTTCTAACTGTAAATTCCTTCGCACATAGAATGGTGAACACGAGAGCTAATGGAAAAGGTCAAGATCATGACGAGATCGGCAAGCTGCGCCAGATGGTAAAAATGCTGGCTGGAACGTTCCAAGCCCAACAAGAAGTCATCAACCGAATCCAGAATCAAGAACCAGTAGTCGAACCACCGCCAGTCAACCAAGAGGAGGAAGTCATTCATCCTGACCATCCAAATGCGAATATGATCATAGTCAAAGAGTTCCTAAAGTTGAAGCCCCCAACGTTCAAAGGAGGTATGGACCCTACTCGTGTCAGTGAGTGGATCTCGGAAATGGAGAAGAACTTTCGACTCCTCTAATGCTCGGAGCGGTAGAAAGTCGACATCGGATCATATCTGTTGGAAGGAGAAGCCAATCGCTGGTGGAACTTGAGGAGCGTGTCAGAACCCGACACGAACTGGACAAGATTCGTAGAGATTTTCAAAGAGAAATTCGCACCCCATGCCATGCTAAACGCTAAACGCATGGAATTTGAAAACCTGAAGCAAAGAGAAGCCACCTCAGCAGCCGATTATGAAGCAGAATTCACCAATCTTGTTGAGTATGCCTCGTACCTGATCGCCACCGACTAGTTAAAAGCCCGACATTTTTTAGGACGATCTGAAATCCGAGATTCAAAAAGTTGTTTGCCCCCTTCTGCTGCCATCTTATACTGACGTGCTTGATAGATCAATTCTAGTAGAGCAAGACGTGGACGAGTCCCGGTGTTATCAAGAGAGAAAGAGGCAAAATCAAACTCAAGAAGGGACCAGTCACCTCAAAAGGCCAAATTTCGGAAGGAACCAGGGAAGGAGAAATGAAGAGAGAAGACCAATACCCCCATGTCCAAAATGTGGGAAGCTACATCTGGGAGAATGTCGCCAGCACACACCCAAATGCCTATTATGGATGCGTCCAAGATGGGCACTTTAAGAGAGATTGCCCGAAGCTAACCGGAGCCAACACTGTGCCTGTTGGAGTCCCCAGGAATCATGTCGTCAATCAAGGAGCCCGCAACAACAACCAGAGACAGGGAAGATCTTTTGCGCTTGTTCCTGGAGATCCCCGTAATGAAGAAGGAGTTGTGGAAGGTAGAATTCTCATTTGCAATATTCCTACTTATGCCTTGTTTGACTCAGGATCCACACACTCGTTTTATTTCAAAATCGCATTCAGAGAAAATTCCCCTAAAACCTGAACCCTTAGGGTACGATCTGTGCATAGCCCAGTCTATGAGTAAAGGTGTCCTATGCTCTACGATACTTAGGAATTGCGAGTCTTCCATGAATGGAGCCTTATCATCTATAGACCTTATTCCGCTAGCCATGACACACTTCGACGTTATTATTGGAATGGACTGGCTGTCCAAGTCCAATGCCAAGATCGACTGCACTGGAAAGTCTATCACCTTTGTTGAATCCAAAGGTGGGGAGTCTGAACTCAAGGGAGAAGGAGTTGTTTCGCCTCTATGTTTCGTATCCGTTGCCAAAGCTCGTCGCCTTCTGCGAAAAGGATGCCAAGGGTATCTCTGTAGCATCACCTCAACCAAATTCAAAAGCGCCTCAAAGGAAGACATCTCAGTAGTACGTGACTACCTTGAATTATTTATAGAAGAGTTACCAAGAATGCTCGTCGATCGAGAGATGGAGTTCTCCATCGACCTTATGCCAGCAATGCAACCGATTTCCAAAAACCCCTAATACATGGCCCCAATAGAACTAAAGGAATTAAAGGCCCAACAGCAAGAATTGGTCGAGAAAAACTTCATCCAACCTAGCTCGTCTCCATGGGGAGCGCCAGTGCTATTTGTCAAGAATAAGGATGGAACTATGCATCTGTGCATCGACTATCGGGAGCTGAACAAAGTTACGATCAAGAACAAATATCCTCTACCCTGTATCGACAACTTGTTCGACCAGCTGCAAGGAGCCCAAGTATTTTCAAAGATCGATCTGCGAACAGGCTATCACCAACTTAAAGTCAAGCCCGAAGATATTGAGAAGACCGCCTTCCGCACTCGCTATGGACATTACGAGTTTCTAGTCATGCCCTTTGGAGTAACCAACGCCCCAACAGCTTTCATGGATCTGATGAACCGTATTTTCGCTAACTTCCTCGACGATTCCGTAATCGTATTTATCGACGACATCCTCATCTACTCAAAGAACGAAGAACAATATGCGGAGCACCTGTCCGTCATCCTCCGAACCCTAAAGGAAAAGCAACTCTACGCAAAGTTCAGCAAGTGCGAGTTTTAGCTGAAGAGTGTCCACTTTCTTGGGGCATATCATCGATAAGCATGGCATCTCAGTGGACCCACAAAAGATAGAAGCAATCTTAAGCTGGTCTGCACCGATATCAGTCACAGAAGTTCGCAGCTTTCTAGGACCCGCTGGATACTATCGCCGATTCATCCGGGACTTTTCAAAGATCGCCGTACCCATGACACAGCTTACTCGAAAAGGAGAACTATTCACATGGACCGAGGAAAGAGAAGGATGCTTCTAGGAGTTGAAGAAAAAACTCACAACTGTACCTGTGCTTACGCTACCCAATGGAGAAGAAGGATTTGTCGTATACAGCGATGCTTCACACAAAGGATTAGGGTGCGTCCTCATGCAGCATGGAAAGGTAATCGCATATGCCTCACGACAACTGAAGCCTCGTGAAAAGAATTACCACATGCATGATCTGGAGCTTGCAGCAGTGATCTTCGCACTCAAGATATGGCACCACTACCTCTACGGAGTTACCTGCGACGTCTTCACCGACCACAAAAGCTTGAAGTATGTTTTCACTCAGAAGGAGATGAACCTTAGGCAACGAAGATGACTGGAGCTTATGAAAGATTTCGACCTCAACATTCAGTTCCACCCAGGGAAAGCCAACATTGTAGCTGATGCCCTCAGCAATAAGGAAGACCACCTCTACTCAGCACATCTTGCAGCCATCATTGCAGAACCCTCCATCATATAAGAAATCAAGACCCTCCAATCAAATGACCCGAAGTTGCAGAAAATCCAGGAAAACACCAAGGACCAGCCAGAAAGCGAGTTCACCATACAAGAATACCTCCTCAAATTTCGGAACCGAATATGCGTACCCAACCTAGAAGAACTCAAACGGAAGATTATGAACGAAGGGTACAAGTCGAAGTTTGCAATTCACCCCGGACGAGCAAAGATGTACCAAGACCTCAAGAAGTCATACTGGTGGATGGGCATGAAGCAGGATATAGCCAACTACATCAATCGATGCCTCGAATGTCAGCAAGTCAAAGCACTGCGTCAGAAGCCGGTAGGACTACTTCAACCTCTACCGATCTCTAAATGGAAATGGGAAGACATCACGATGGACTACGTTGTAGGGTTCCCTCGAACCATCAAAGGCAACAACGCAATATGGGTTATAGTCGATCGCCTAACAAAATCAGATCACTTCATTCCGATCAAGAACACGTATTCGATGGACCAAATGGCAGCAAACTATCTACGAGAGATTATTCGACTGCACGGTACGCCTGTTTCAATCACATCCGATAGAGATCCCCAATTCGTATCTAGATTTTGGAAGTCACTCCAAAAAGAAATGGGAACAACACTGAACTTCAGCACCGCCTTTCACTCTCAAACCGATGGCCAATCAGAGAGGACGATTCAGACCTTAGAAGACCTCCTACGAGCATGCACTTTGGAATTCCAGAAAAGCTGAAAAGAGCACCTACCATTAGCAGAATTCGCCTACAACAACAGCTACCAAGCCAGCATCCAGATGTCACCATTCGAAGCATTGTACGGCAGGAAGTGCAGATCACCAGCATGTTGGAGAAGAAGCACCCACGGGACCAGAAATTGTGTAAGAAACAACCGAGAAGATCAAGCTCATTCATGACAAACTGAAGTTAGCCTAGGATCGACACAAGAGCTACGCAGATGCACGACGAAGGGAAGTAGAGTTCTAGGAAGGAGACAAGGTATTCTTGAAGGTATCACCTATGAAGGGCATCATCAGATTTGGAAAGAGAGGGAAACTCAACCCCCGCTATATCGGACCTTTCGAGATCCTTGAAAGGATCAGACCGGTCGCCTACTGATTAGCACTCACTCCAGAGCTAGCCAATGTTCACGACGTATTCCACATATCGATGCTTTGGAAGTACATATCAGACCCTGTGCATATTCTAGTTCAACAGACCATCGAGATCGAGAAGAATTTGGCGTACGAAGAAAGACCTGTTCAAATCATGGATCGACAAAAGAAGCAGCTCAGAAATAAAGGCATCCCACTCGTCAAGGTTTGGTGGGAGAACCAGTCAGGGAGTGAAGCCACTTGGGAGAAAGAGAGTGATATGCGCCTAAATATCCGCGACTATTCGACTAAGGTATAACTTTACCATTTCATCTTTTATGCATCTATTTTAAGTTTGAGGGACCAAACTTCTTAAGGTGGGGAGGATGTGAGGCCCCGATCCGAATAAATAGGATCAATAAGTTTATTGTATTTTTCTAGAATTTTTTTGGAATTTCTTAAATTTATTTAAGGCTAAATAGAATAAAGTTTGAGGATAAATAAAGATATGAAGTTTAAAATAAGCTAAGGCCCGAAAATGTAAGAAAAGAGGAGTTAGAAAGCCCAAGAAGAACCCAACCCAAGGCTGCCCGGACGCCAGCAGTCCGGACCACTACAGGTCGGCCCAGCCGACTGGCCCAGCCCGGACCCGATCTGCGGAGTGGCTACACGGTAGCTCTACCGGACCACAGGGTCACGTCCCATCCGGACTGACCCGCCGCCTGACTTTGATGGGACAACATGTCACAGGTTGTCGCAGGTGGCAGACTGGCAGGTCAGGTGCTCAGACCTGACCCAAATTGGACAACACCCTGAGCCGTTCGGCCAAGTTAAGGAAAGGTTACATCAGCATTTATTACCCCTCAACTACCCCCTTCGAACCTCTATATAAGCATTCCTTCCCAAGCATTCAAGTCCCACCAGAAATTCCTTCTAAGCATTTATTCTAGAGAGAAAGAGCTGTCCTCCAGATACTTAGACGTTCGACATCTCTGTGCGGCCAAGCCCTTGTCCGACCAGCCCTTACTCCACACTTCTCCAAAAGGCCTCTAGATCATCACTGTTCCACCACTATCCAGACCAGCATTCCCGGACAGATCTCAGCTCGGCAAGACCTTTGCCAGATTAGGAGCCTCGCCCAAATATATCTTAAGCCTTTGGTTATTATATTTCTCTTCTGCTTCAGCTCGGCAAGTCCATTAAAGGACTTAGCCACACTCTAATAAGCTCGGCAGACCACTCTTAGCTTTGCCGGAGCATTCGGCCTTAGCATTTTAGTTCGGTACTATGCCAAACAGGTCCGGATTGTCTTTGGACCCCCTGACTGAACTTACCTCA
>NMUG010006457.1:0-12579 GCA_002855965.1 Monotropa hypopitys | reverse complement strand
TTTGAACATTTAAATCATAATTCAAGTAATTAGAAAATCATTTTATAAATACTATATTTGTGTAAATAAATGCACCATCAAAACATAGGGCCAACAAATCTCATTAACGCTGAGTCAAATGTTGGAGATAACTATGAATTATTGTGTCTCCCTTTGAGTGAATATGATCATGAAATATCAGAGTGAGAAGTTTATCTTTAAAGTTCTTTCAACAAGCCATGCCAATTCAAAGATCAATTAGGACTTTGTTTTTTGTTGTAATATTGGGTAAGAGAATCATATAAGGCTAGGGCATTTGATGTAACTAAGGACGAGCATTCAGTAACCTTAGGTTGCACCCTTTTTTATTTCGATGATGTCGCCTCCCATTTTTCTTGTTTTGAACATAGGGTTGACGTTTCAAACCATTTTTGTTGGTTATCCCCCATGGATCTTCTTGGTCCTTTTTGTTTTCAAATTTGATTTTTTTATTTTTTTCATAGCCCCTTCCTAGGTTTAGGCTACACCAGAATTTTTTATTTTTATTTTTGCCACAACCCCCTTTCGGGTTTTGACTATGCTACATTTTTTAAAAGAGACTGTGTTTTAATTTTAAAAAGTCAAATTATTCTTTGTCCTATTCCAACGGATCATGAATTTCCTTATTGCTTTAGAGAGAAAGATTCTTAGGGAGGAGGTGGACTTTGAAATCCTCCTCTTGCTTTTGTGTGAAGGGGATGCGACCATTTTGATCATCATATTTTCTTTTGATGGTGATTTGATTTTTAAAATTGTTTTATCTTGCTGCTTATTACTAGAGAAAAGAATACAATGAGATAGAAAGACAGAATTTGACTGCAAATGTTTGACATTTCCTAAATTCGAATGATGGCCTTTTTGTCAATTCCAATTTGGAATGATGGTCCTTAAAACAATCTTTGACAATTTCTTAATTTGAATGATGGCCTATTTGGAAATTCTAGTTTGGAATGATGGTCTTCAAAAAATCTTTGACAGTTATTAAATTGGAATGATGGCCTATTTGGAAAATTCCAGTTTGGAATGATGGTTTTAAAAAATCTTTGAGGGTTCCTAAACTAGAATGATAACCTATTTGAAAATGTTAATTTGGAATGGTGGTCTCAAAAAAAACTTTGACAATTCTAAAATTGGAATGATAATCTTTTTGGAAATTTTAGTTCTGAATGATGATCTAAAAAACCTCTTTGATAATTTGGAAATTGGAATGATGGCCTATTTGGAAATTCTAGTTCGAAATGATATTTTTTTATAAAAGAAACTTTTTGGCATTTCCAGTTTGGAATGTTAGTCTTAAAAATCTTCGACAGTTCCTCGTTCGCAATGATGGCCTAATTTATCTTCGTAGTTCCCTCTCCAGAACAATGGCCTAATTCATCTTCGTCAGTTCGTCCTCTAGAACGATGGCCTAATTCATATTCAGTAGTTCTGTATATGGAACGATTGCCTAATCTAGGGATATTTCATATTCGGATCCTTATCCAGAATTTTATCAAAATTTTTGATTCTTCGTCCAAAATCATCTCTTTGTGTAAAACAATTAATTTTTTTTATCTCCTAATCTAGGGATTTTTCAGGTTGAAATTCGGTTCTTTGTCCGGAATCATGTCAGTCAAATTTTCAAGACACCGATGGTGGTTTATCTACAATTCAAAATTAAATTTCATAATTTTCAAGACACCTACGATGGTTTATCCACAATTTAAAATTTAATTTCAAAATTTTCAAGACACTGGTGGTGGTTTATCTACAATTCAAAATTCAATTTCAAAATTTTCAAGAGACTGGCAGTGGTTTATTCACAATTCAAAATTTAATTTCAAAAATTTCAAGACAACGATAGTGGTTTATCCATAATTCAAATTTAAAATTTAAAATTTTCAAGACAACGACAATGGTTTATCCACAATTCAAAATTTAATTTCAAAATTTTCAAGACATCGGAGGTGGTTTATCCGCAATTCAAAATTAAATTTTAAAATTTTCAAAACACACCTTTGGTGGTTTATCCGCAATTCAAAATTTTAATTTCAAAATTTTCAAGACACCTGTGGTGGTTTATTCGCAATTCAAAATAAAATTTCAAAAATTTCAAGAAAACTTTAGTGATTTATGTTACGACTCGTATTTTCTAATGGTATTTCTAGAATTAAATTCACCATTTTTAATCGATCGATGGAGTTTGGGGCCCGATAGATGATAATCTAGCAGTTTAGAGTGGTGAGGATCCCCGGTATTGAGTTGGTATGATTTTAGGATGTTCCAGCAATGTGCTGAGGGTCTTCTAGACCTATTATGACCTCGAAGTATTCTATTAACATGAGTACATTATTCATGAAAGTTGTATAGAATCTCATTAAAAATCCAACGCAACTTGAATAGTCTCAATCGGAGGTCAGACAAAGGAGTTATGGTCGAATTAAGGTTGAGTCCGCAACAATGCAAATACCCTTTGTCGACCAATCGAGCGTGCCATTGTCGACCGGTCGTGGTTTTACAGTGAGGTCATTTTTGTGGCCTCGACCGGTCGAGCAAGCAGCTGTCGACTGGTCGCCAAGTGCAATTTTCCTGCTGTGAGTTTTAAATGAGGGGCAATGTGGTCTTTTTACATGGGGGTCATATGTATGCCACCTTTAGTTCGAGAAACACTCATTTTGCACAGGTTTGGCTCTCTCTCTTCCTCTCCCATTGGTAAGTCTCCTTTCCCCCTCTCTCAAACTCATTTCTCCCCTCTTCTCTCCTCACATTTCATGGAAACCTTTGGGTTTTGTAGGTTTTGCGCTTCATTAACGTCGACAAGGGCTCCCCGATCTACACACTGACGATCTCGGTTCGTGGTGGTATGTAGGATATTTTATGGTAACCTTGGAGCTCCGGCGAATCTCCGGTGGGTAAATTCTTAACTCCTATTAAGTATGTGTGTATGTGTACATATGTTCGATTTGATAGCCATAGTAGGTACATTGTATTTTATAACCTAGGGATATATTGTGGTTGAATTGAGTGGTGATCTTGTGCCCACCAGTTATTTGATGTAATTCCCCTGGAGGCTTAGGCTCACCACGTGCTCGGTGAAATTTTGTGAGGGGGACGACTTGTATTTTTTGGTGGTTTGTAGGTTGATTGGTGGCCGTTGAGACTTAGGGCCGCCTAGTGTTTGACAAAATGCCCGTGTGAACCATAGATCATGTTTTGAGGTTATCGTGATAATTGAATTGTCATCAGACATGTATGTGGAACAATTGTCTACGTTGAGTTTTGAGATTTATAATAGGTCCCTTGGAACTTAAGGGTCGCCATGTGTTTGATGATATCGCCAATTGGGCATTGTATGGAGATTTGGGTGTCTGAGTCCCTCCCTTCATATTTTGGTAGACTTGGGTATTCCTTAGCCCCATTGTGGTAGAATGTTGGTCTTGAAACCCTCGATTGAGGTTGAATGGTCTTGGTGGTTTTCTCCCTTGGATTAGTCAAGGTGGAGCGAATGATTGAGGAACTAAGTAAGTAGTTCAACGTAAATCCATTCACGTGATCTTAGCAGAATGGTATAGTATTGAAAGTAAATCCATTCGCGTGATCTTAGCAGAATAGTATAGTATTGAAAGTAAATCCATTCATGTGATCTTAACAGAATGGTATAGTATTGAAAGTAAATCCATTCGCGTAATCTTAGCGGAATTGTATAGTATTGAAAGTAAATCCATTCGCGTGATCTTAGCGGAATAATATAGTATTGAAAGTAAACTCATTCGCGTGATTTTACGGGATGGTATAGTTGGTGATGGTGATGGGGGTAGCGTAGCCCTTCCAGTGTTATTTGGGAAACGATGGACCAAAAAGGGTAGTGTGCCGACAAGCCACTATGCCGGACTCAATCAAATATAAAAATAATTCTCAAGTACGATAAAAGAACATAAGGGGATGGATCAATGAATGCAAAGATGGAAAGGAACGAAATGAATATCTCAAATCTCCAAAGTTGTATATAAATCAAATATGTAATGATAATTGTAATTAGTGAATTACGTGAGGTAAGATAGTGTTGGATATCTTAGCTTCTCCTTGGTTTAGGATCCTTAGTTGATCCTTGGAGTTGCTGGACCTTAGTGGTAAGGTTTGTTGAGTGGAGATTAGAGGTTGCCTCGGTTGGACTTGGAGTGTAGTACCCTTTGTACTCATTTGATGTTACGGTTTTGGTTAGACACACTTAGTTGGAATTACGCCTACGTCACAGTTGCTTTGAGTTAGGTTTACACTACGTGCACTTTGGTTTCTTTACTGTTCTAGTACTTTGCTTGTGGACACATAGGCACGCACCGCATATGCATGCTTGGTAGTAGTTAGGGGTTTTCTCACTGAGTTGTGGTTTGCTCAGACCCTCTTTCTTTTCTTTTTTCTAGTCTATGTTGCAGGGCTAGACGGACTTGGTGACTTGGAGTTGGAATCAGCTGCTGGATTATCTTGGGCTCAGCAGTTACAGTTTTCAGTCGTAGTACTACAGTTTCAGCTGTCCTTTTCTTGTACTCGTAGTTCTTTCTGTTCACAGTAGCAATTGTAGTAGGCATGTACTTGTACTTTACTTCGGCTCTTTATTCTTTTGTACTTCTACTTTGCACTGCTGTCTTATGTAATGAGAAATTCAACTGACTGTATCTAGATGGCAAGTAGTTGTATCCCTTGTTTATTATTTAAACTATATTTCAAAAAAATGGTTTAAAAATCCGTGGCATGACAACTTAGTATCAGAGCTTTCGGTTCGAATACCTTGGAGCCGTGGGGAGATACTTAGTCTCCATGGGTTCTCTTGGTCATTATATTATTTTTCAGTCGTGTCTGTGTGCTTGATGTGCTCTATCGCATCATGGGTTTTTCAGTCTCCATGGGTTCTCTTCGGAAGTTGAGTGTTGTTCTCTTATGGCAAGTCTAGTTGCCTCGCGATGTTTTAGTGCTCTTGTGTCCTTGTTTCTGGCGATCATGGTGTATCTTTGTGGTTATTATTGGGTTTTAGGCTCCTCTGTTTCGTTAGAGTTGAGGTTGTAGTTTGTGGTAAGATGAGATTTGCGGAAGTATTCGAGAATTGTTGATGTGGTTATTCCTCATCTTGTCGTTAGTAATGCGGAAATTGGGTTTTGTTGGCACATTGTGTTGGGGTTTTGGTGACTTTGGCTTTGGTTTGGTGACTAGTGGTGTCCCTTAGAGCCTGTTTAGTCTCTAAGTTTGGTCGTCCCTTTCGTGTCGGCGTGTCTGCACCTTATCTAAAGTTGTCCCTTTTATTCTTTTCTATGGCACGTAGGTTTTTCTCAAGGTTTGTTTATCCTTTCATGTTGGGGTGTGAACTCTTGTGTAGTCGATGGTAAGATAGGCCTTGTGATCCATCCGGGTTTGTGTTCCCTCTTCCATTTTTTGTAGAAATCTTGAGGCTTTACCGAGATTTTCTAGTATTCTTCTTTAAGGGGTATGACCCGTAGGTCATATCTCTTCGCAAGATTGGATTAGTTGTGCTCGTTTTGGATTTTGTAGGCTTAGCGATGACGTGATTCGTTAGTTTTTGGAGTTAAGTTCAGATGTGACGTGTTATTCCATGTTGAAATTCTTACCTTGTGGGGAGTTGGACTGGTTGGTCGCATGAAGTTCGACATATAGGTCCGTTTGTTGGAATTGAGGTTTACTACTGATGTGGAGGCTTGGAAGCTCCTTGAGAGTTGTTTGTTCTCCGCGTGTTCGCTCGGGTCTTCTTGATTAAATGACGTTGGTTGTCTTCTTTCGAGTTAGCTATATGGTTTCGAATCATATCGTGAGTGCCATGAACGAATGCGTTTGTTTGAATCGTTCCAAGCTCGACGACATAAGTGATCCTCTGGTGCAAACCCTTGGATTGTAGAAAGTTGTAGGACCCTTGATGCCTTGCGTGTTCATTATTGTGAGTCCTATTGGTGTGTCCCTTACCACCTTTCGAATTGTTAGACCATTGTCGTATGTTTCCTCCGAATTAGGTATGGGTTAGAAGTTCGCCCTTGTGAATCCATTGTAAGTGTTAGATTTTTTCAAGTGATCAGTGTCACTCTGCGCAATTGTTCTGTCCCGACCTTGATATAGACAGTTCTTGTAGATACCTCTATATGTGGTGCCAATTGGCATCTCTTTTCTTTGACTCGTTTGGTGTGGTGTGTTGTGAGGCAGCACATGCGTCGTATCATTGGTTTCATCTCTCTGTGAGTGGCATTATGGCCCCTTTCTTTTGGTTGGTGTTAGCTTTGATCAGTGTGATCCTTATCGAGAGTTTCCTTTCTTTCTCCTTGATAGACCATCTCTTTGGCAGTCATGCTTCGAGCACAAGTGGTGTATCCACCATGTGGTGTTGAAACTCTAGTGGAAAAAAGGGATTTCGACTTCCCTTTGTTGTTACTTCTGACATATACTTTTTGTACCGCATGTTTCACCGACCGTAAGTTAATGGGTCTTGGAAATTTGGGAAGCCTCATATTTGATTGGCCGTAGGCCATGGGTTTACATTTCTTTGGTTAGTGATATTTGGCATTGAATCAGAGTCTTCCTTGTACCTAGAGTTTTGTTGTGCTTGTCTTGTGACTCATTGCGGAGCTTGTTGACTCCTTGATGGCATTCATTTGAATTGTACTCCGTTCAAGGTATATTGTAAGACTTGTTTGTTCTTGGGTGACATTTCTTTAACTTGCGTCTTGTTTGATGCATGTGGTGGGGCTTTTCATGTTCCTTGTGGTGTCTTGTTAGAGTTACATCCTAACTTACGGACCACCCATGTAGTGTGTCGTTTTATTCCGAATTTCTAGTTGGATGACATTTGTCGATCTTGTTTCACTCTTGATTTCGGTGGGAATTTCCCATGTTGGAAAGATATTGTGTCCCCATGCTTGTCCCTCTATCGATGTTGCACTCTTGGCCCAAATGTTATTAGTTCCAATTTAGGTTGCAAGATTCTAGTAGAATTAGAAAACGTTATCTTCATTTGTTATGCTCTTGCGTTGAACGTTGCTTGATTGTCGGCAATAAGTTCATGGACGTAAGATGTATGTATCCGTTTAGCCATGGGAAAGTTGAGTACGAATGCATATTGTGGTCTAGACTTGGTGTGAGTTTGGTGCCATGCCATGTTGCTTGGGTTTGACACTTGCACATTTTGGCGTTCGTGGGTGCGTGAGTATTTTTTTTGGTTATGTGATACACATTTGACGTGGTGAATTGGTTTGAGAAGATCTACCGGCTGGGGCGTCTCAATACAAATCACCAAGGTCATACGGTTACCACACTGGGATGTGTATGTTGGATGTGGTGTGTGCTTTGGTTCGAGAATTTGAAGCATCTTCATGCATTGCATTTATTTTGGTTGGTTCGTGAGTATTGGTGCGATGACGTATCCTCACAAATTATAATTTTCCAAGCATTCGTGAAAACGGTCTTAAAGCATATCGGCGTATCGGCATGTCTATCGTATAGCGGCGTATCCTCGGCGTGTCCTTGCCATGTCGACGTATCCTCGGCGTGTCCTTGCCATGTCGACGTATCCTCGACGTGTCCTTGGTGTGTCGGCGTGTCCTCGACGTGTCCTTAGCGTATTGGCTTGTTCTTGGTGTATCCTTATTTATCGGGGTACCCGTAGTGCGAGGGTTAGCTTGTGGTGGACGAGGACGTGAGAATTACTTATGTGCGAGTTTGTAGATCGAAATAAAAAGTGTTAACGTCGGTAGCAATCAATTCATCTATATTTTGTTTGAGTGCGAGCCCTAGTGGGAGAATTGCAAATTTTTGTTTCTTGAGGAGGTTGTCACTTGTAGGACCCTCCCTCTTTCGTATCCCTATGTAATTGGTTTGCATCAGTGTGTCCGTATCGTATCAAAAGGCATTCCTTTATTTCTTGGCATGCTTGTAAGCATGTGAGTTGTGAAGCGTGCCCTTTCATTGTGGCTATCGTGGAAAAATCATTGGATGTTGAAGCAAAGTTTATCTATGTTTGACCGAGTGTCCGAGTCACCGTATCAAATCCATACGTCTGAGTTGAACTCTCACCCATATTTGTTGTGATCAAATTCTTGAGAAGTTGTTGTTTCGGTGTATTTTGATTCCGATTAAATTATTGAGGAGTGAATTCGTTGGTCCTGTTAGTCGGTGGTTTGGTTTTTCATCCACTCTCTTTTCTTACTTAATTTCGATGACGAAATTTCTTTAAGGGGTATGAGGTGTCACGAATCGTATTTTCTAACAGTATTTCCATAGTTAAATTCACCATTTTTAATCGATTGATGGAGTTTGGAGCCCGATAGATGATAATCTAGTGGTTTGGAGTGATGAGGATCCCCAGTATTGAGTTGGTATGATTTTAGGTTGTTCTGGCAATGTGCCGAGGGCCTTCTAGGCCTATTATGACCTCGAATTATTTTCTGAACGTGAGTACATTATTCATGAACGTTGTAGAGAATCTCATTAGAAATCCAACGCAACTTGAATCGTCTCACTCGGAGGTCGGACGAAGGAGTTATGGTCAAATTAAGGTTGAGTCTACAACATTGCAGAATACCCTTCGTCGACCGGTCGAGCGTGCCGTTGTCGACCAGTTGTGGTTTTATAGTGAGGTCATTTTTGTGGCCTCGACCGGTCGAGCGAGCCGCTGTCGACCGGTCTCCAAGTACAATTTTTCTGCTGCGAGTTTTAAATGAGGGGCAATGCGGTCTTTTCACATAGGGGTCGTATATATGCCACCTTGAGTTCGAGAAACACTCATTTTGCACAGGTTCGGCTCTCTGTCTTACTCTCCCATTGGTAAGTCTCCTTTCCCTCTCTCTCAAACTCATTTTCCCCTCTCCTCTCCTCTCCTCTCCTCATATTTCATGGAAACCTTTGGGTTTTGTAAATTTTTCCCTTCATTAACGTCGACAAGGGTTCCCCGATCTACACACTGACAGTATCAGTTCATGGTGGTATGCAGAACATTTTCCGGCGACCTTGGAGCTCCAGCGAATCTCCGGTGGATAAATTCTTAACTCCTATTAAGTATGTATGTGTGTGTACATAGGTTCGATTTGGTATCCATAGTAGGTATATTATATTTTATAACCTAGGGCTATATTGTGGTTGAATTGAGTGGTGATCTTGTATCCATCAGTTGTTTGATGTAATTCCCCTAGAGGCTTAGGCGCACCACATGCTCGAAGAAATTCCGTGAGGGGGGCGACTTGTATTTTTGGGTGGTTTGTAGGTTGATTGGCGGTCATTGGGGCTTAGGGCGGCCTAGTGTTTGACAAAATGCATGTGTGAATCTTAGATCGTGTTTTGAGGTTATCATGATAATTGAATTGTCGTAGGACATGTATGTGGAACAATTGGGTATGTTGAGTTTTGAGATTCACGATAGGTCCCTTGGAACTTAAGGGTCACCATGTGTTTGATGATATCGCCAAATGGGCATTGAATGGGTATTTGGGTGTCTGAGTCACTCCCTTCATATTTTGGTAGACTTGGGTATTCCTTAGCCCCGTTGTGGTAGAATGTTGGTCTTGAAACCCTCGATTGAGGTTGAGTGGTCTTGGTGGTTGTCTCCCTTGGATTGGTCAAGGTGGAGCAAATGATTGAGGAACTAAGTAAGTAGTTCAACATAAATCCATTCGCGTGATCTTAGCGGAATGGTATAGTATTGAAGGTAAATCCATTCGCGTGATCTTAGCGGAATGGTATAGTATTGAAAGTAAATCCATTCGCGTGATCTTAGCGAAATGGTATAGTATTGAAAGTAAATCCATTCGCGTGATCTTAACGAAATGGTATAGTATTGAAAGTAAATCCATTCACGTGATCTTAGCGGAATGATATAGTATTGAAAGTAAACCCATTCGTGTGATTTTACGGGATGGCGTAGTTGGTGATGGTGATGGGGGTAGTGTATCCCTTTCAATGTTATTTGGGAAACGATGGACCAAAAAGGGCAGTGTGCCGACAAGCCACTATGCTGGACTCAATCAAATATGAAAATAATTCTCAAGTACGATAAAAGAACATAAGGGGATGGATCAATGAATGGAAAGATAGAAAGGAACGAAATGAATATCTCAAATCTCCAAAGTTGTATATGAATTAAATACGTACTGATAACTGTAATTGGTGAATTATGCGAGGTAAGCTAGTGTTGGATATCTTAGCTTCGCATTGGTTTAGGATCCTTAGTTGATCCTTGGAGTTGCTGGACCTTAGTGGTAAGGTTGGTTGAGTGGAGATTAGAGGGTTCCTCGGTTGGACTTGGAGCGTAGTACCCTTTGAACTTATTTGATGTTACGCTTTTGGTTAGACACACTTAGCTGGCGTTACGTCTATGTCATGGTTGCTTTGAGTTAGGTTTACACTACGTGCACTTTAGTTTCTTTACTATTCTAGTACTTTGCTTGTGGACACGTAGGCACGCACCGCATATGTATGCTTGGTAGTAGTTAGGGGTTTCTCACTGAGCTGTGGTTTTCTCAGACCCTCTTTCTTTTCTTTTTTCTAGTCTATGTTGCAGGGCTAGACAGACTTGGTGACTTGGAGTTGGAGTCAGTTGATGGATTTTCTTGGGCTCAGCAGTTACAGCTTTCAATCGTAGTACTACAGTTTCAGCTATACTTTTCTTGTACTCGTAGTTCTTTCTGTTCACAATAGCTGTTGTAGTAGGAATGTACTTGTACTTCACTTCCGCTCTTTATTTTGTTGTACTTCTACTTTGTACTGCTCTGTGATGTAATGAGAAATTTAACTGACTGTATCTGGATGGCAAGTAGTTGTATCCCCTGTTTATATTTAAAAAAAATGGTTTGAAAATCCAGGGCATGACAATTTATCCGCAAATTCAATTTCAAATTTAAGTTTTCAAGACACATGCAAGTTCAATTTCAAATTTCCTATCAAAAAATCATGATGAAAAATTGCAGACTAAATAGAATTGAACTACATTTGGTCTGACTCCTTTCAACGATATATAGTCAGCCTCAAGACCCGACCATTACCAATATCCAAAAAATAGAAAATTCAAAGTTCTAAGAAATTTTCAAACAAAAAATTAATAACTATCTTTAAATATATATATAGGGAGCGGTTCAATTGCCCGACAATTCTTATCGCCCATTTTTTACCAATGCTAAATACAACTTTATGACCCACTGCGATGATCCAAACCATTAATAATATTTAAATTGATCAAATATAACACTCTGCAAAAATCCAGCTCAATCGGATATCGGTAAGTCATTGATCCAAATAGTTTTTCATAACATCAGTTCCTATTAGTTTTTTGTGGAACTATTTGGATCAAAGACTTACCTATATATATATACTAGTGAATGCCCGTACCTGTACGACACAACTTATTAATCGTGATAAAATTTCGGGTGTTAAGAGTACCTTCGACACTGATTCGTGCCTTCGGCACTGTTACCGCAACTTGTTTTTAGTATTTACATATTCCTTTTGATATTTTGTAATGTGTCTAACACACTATTAACAAAATCTACACTACATATTAAACAAATTATTTAACTAACCGAGTAAAAATTACAACATGTCTAAGGCATGATACAACTAAGAGAGAACCAAAATCTCAATACAGACTAAAATAAATCTAGAAGAAAAAATATTGTGTTTTTTATAAATAATGTTCCATTATTTCTTTTGGTCAGATATGTTGATCACAGTATTAGCTAACTACTGAAATAAAAAAATATGCAAGTTTTACAAACATACTCAAGTGTCCATGTGAATGCTTTAAAAAATATCTCAATTCCAAAATTTATAATGTCATGCATATTGAATCATAAATTCAAAACAATTACTTTTTGCTTATGAAAAGCAGAAATTCAACAATTAAGAAAAAACAATGTGCAATACAACTTATGACAATAACTAATGTACAGAAGTTCAACATTAAAACTGACCATTAGGGTTGTTATCAATTCAGTTTCAATCAATTTTGAGTTAATCGGTGCTAGAATCAATCGTTTTGGGGTTTCAAAATGGTAGCCGACGCTGTCTAAAAATAAATCGATTTAGGTATCAGTTCCGTTAAGCTTGATTTGGGGCAGGTTTCTGGGTTTTCAATTTCCCCAAAATGGACCGTGTTGGGCCAAAAACAAAAATATCTAAGTTCTCTTTTGTAGCTAAAAATGTGAACACATCTAATATCTAGCTAAACAGAATATATTAACCTATAACAATACATTGGAATGTTAAATATCTAAGTTCTCTTTTGTGGTTATCCTATTACAAACAATAACATATTTCCACCAAGTCTGCCCAAAGGAAATTCATATTTACATAGGTTGACAGATGAAGAATTCGGCTCGGGGTGGACGGTAAACCATATAAACTCTAAAACCAAAACCGGTAAAAGAAACTCATAAATCAAAACCGAATAGTATAATTTCTAGACCAACGAAACCTAGATTTTTTTGTAGTTTTTTTTTTGCCAGTCCAAATTTCAGGGTTTTACTTACACCTCTACAAAAAAAAACATAAATCTAACAAAAGGTAACCCATTGCAAATGTAAAAAACATGAAAAGGCACTAAAG